>SJJU01001603.1:0-49065 GCA_012932125.1 Conopomorpha cramerella | reverse complement strand
ATTTAAGTAAATATATCTCGGTGTCTGATTTCCATAACACAAGTGCTTTAGCTACTTAACATGGGATGAAAGCAATGTGTGTGTGTTGTTGTAAAATATAGTAATAGAGTAGTATAGTAGTAGTAGTAAAATATAGTATTAGTATATAGTATTTCATTGATGTATCTACAAGTCGTATACAAGGTCAAATAAAAAATTCTGGTGAAACTCGAGAAAGCCACTGATCCCATGATAACAACAACTCAACAAGGAACCCTATGTTGAAAATGAAAAAAAAACACGTTATAAATCGTGGCAATCAGATGTTTTTAAAGAAATTAAAGTGCTTCAGTTAAGAATATGCTAAACATTATGTGTTAATAAGTGATAGTATCACCATCATATTATAGGAGAATCCCTATATTCTCCATTACAGAATCGACAAAATTTCAGAAATTTCCAATGAAAATTATACTCTTATTAATTCTAAATGTTCATACAATTGAATACCGTTTTATATAATTAAAATAAAAAAGAAGCGACTTCAACGATGTGATAGATGTTTTTAAGTTCCCCTCGATTTATCGGGTCTGCCGACATCAATCCCTGACTTCCTTGTCATGGAACCACCTTTGGAATATCTTATTTCCAACAACAACAAAAAATCATCAAATTTGGTTTATAAATAAGAAGTTGAGTCGAAGCTGTGTCTGTGTTTCCTGCGCAGTACAGTCTGAAGGTTCTCAAGTCGCGGGTGAATAGGTACCTAATGAACTAGTGTGCTCCATCGTAGACCACATCGCTGCTTAACATCAGGCAGGATGGTGGTCAAACGCTTGTTCATAGTGATAAAAAAAAGCTATCGGCAAACAAAAATAATAAAAGCATATGCACGGACGAATTGAGAAATACTCCTTGAGAACAAATCCTACCTCAAATAAATCAAAATACTAAGTGAAACAAAACACTCCATTTGTCTGCAGTTCATCATTATTGCTTTGTCAGAAACACTTTGAAGACAAACTCGTAGCAATTATCATAAATTATGTTTCAAATTGTATAACTAAAAATAGGACAATTTACGTTGCTAATTTGTAGGTACACTGTATTTAATGAAATTTGAATGTAAGGTACGACTTGTATAATTTATTGTAAACGAATTGTAAGTACTGAGCCATGTTGCCAGAGCGGTTTATTCTATTTCGGGCTAATAAAATATCGTCTCCTCTGTAAGTTATAATTATAATTAACATCTCGGAATTTCTTTACACACGGTCACCTGGTCAAACTCTCAAATTAGGATACCCTGTACTATCGGTGCCAGAGACTGATATGCTAACTTAAATACATACATTATACAAATAATGCTCATGACTAAACCGTTATGTCGGCGGTGTAAAAGAAACTCCGACCATCCTCCTGGAGGCAGTGCCCTGACCAGCTAGTCCAAATTGGTTCAGTCGTTCTGCAGGCCTAGCATAGCGCGTCAAGAAAGACAAGACATATAACAAATGCGCGCTGTGATTGACTGCTATGTATTGTTTCAACCAATCGCAGTGCCTGATATGTCTTGTCATGTCTTTCTTGGAGCGCTTTGCTAGGTCTGGGGGCCAAGTCTCCACATCGTTTTCCGCTACGATGCCATAGCGATGCAACTACGAGAGTTTAGCAAACTTGGTCCCCTGGACTATTGGTTAGTCAAATATTACTTGGCCAATTAAATTTGGCATACGTGGTGTAGTATCTTTTTTTAATGAAACGCGCACAGACATTATAACTCAATATTGTTTACAGGGTATATCGGCGCGAATATAATCAAAGACAAGCGTAGTGGACACTTGTACCACGACGCATGCAACTGCGTCGAAACTTCGAGTAAATTACCAAAGGTAATATCGAGCTTGTCTGAAAGAAATAAAGAAAAAATATTTATTCACGCCGCACACGGCAAAAATAAAAGCATACAAAATGAAAAAAATAATAACAGAATACAAAATACACATATTATACACAATTTAAAAAACTGAATTATTGCGGAGATGAAAGGGCAGCTAGCTCAGCATGTTGCCGTGACTTACGCCACGATGCTGATTTTTAGCCAGTGCCCGATGCGATTATATTCGCGCCGATATACCCGGTGAACAATATCGAGTTATGCGTGGTGTAATGAAGATACTTCAAAAATAGTCCTCCTTGATTCGACCGTATATAATCATGCTTTTTAATGTTTGTTATTGGATAACTTCGTCGTTTATGAACCTATTTTGATGATTGTTTTTTTTTTTGTGGAAAGAAGACATATTAAAGGTGGTCCGGTCCCATGATAAGGAATTCAGGGTTTTATGATAGCAACCCTTATAACACAGGAGCGAAAATTGAAAAACCTAGGGGTGGGAGAGCAGTACTGTTGAAGTCGGTTCTTTCTTCTTAAAAAATATTCTGATGGTATCAAGTGAAGGAATGACTATGGCCAAGTCAAAGTACCTACCCGATAAATAGGTTACATCCTCTGAAAATGAGTTACTGAAGAAGTTAATTGCCAAGTTAAGAAGACCTTTACGAGCTGGTAATAAACTTGCCAAAACATGAAGATTATTCATAAAGCCGTAAATCTGTACAAACGAAGTGGGTAATAAAAAGATTCCGTAAAGATATGTGTTAAGTTTTTATTGTAAAGAAGGAAAAGAAAGACTACTTTTACTGTCATAAAAAAGAGAATAGGTATTAGTTCGAATTCCTGTGTATTTTTTTCTGAATTGGGTTACGTTAGATGGACGGATAGATGGAAACATTTTTACTACGTATACAAATATTATTGTAGGTACTAGTTGGCGATAAATGGCCAGTCTTTTTTGTCCCCGTGTCAAGATGTGTATGGGATGAAATATTACATATTTTCATATCTCCGCTTGCACCGACCCACAACATGTTTGTTGTATGTTGATACATATATTTCATGCATATAAACCGACGTGGAGTGATAAAGACGGATAGCTGTTTTATTACATGTTTCTCGTTGGTGCAAACGTGGTGTTAGACTTATAAAACTCTCTATAAGACTCTTTAGGTGTTTCAGACCCCAAATCTTGCTTTTCTATTCACGCTTCTGGCCTTACCCACATCCTACTTAAGCTGTATTGCAACCCACCTATTGGTCACTAGTCAAACTTCACCCAATATACTTTTACAAAAAAAAATCGAGTAGAGGTTATTACCATATCTCATCAACTTCTGCGAAGGCAAGCTTTCATAATTTTATTTTTCAAACTACAAACTACTTTGTTAGAAATATATTATTTTGCGTGCTGGTGATACAGGCACTGCCAAGCAATTGCTTGCAATTTGCTCACAATGTTCTCAGATTTAGTTATTTTAATGCGACGTATCTCATTGTCTCGCTCATAGAGGTCTAGGATGAAAGAGAGAGATATATTCGATGTGGCTAATCACAAATTCATTTTAGCCCTAAGGAACTTTCGAGCGGTGTTTGTAAAACCTGTGCCCGAAAAATTTCAGATTTAATTAAAAGTCTATTTACTCAGGCAGAGGCATGATGGTTTTCCAGAAGTGCCGTCAAATTTCCAGGATATTACGGGCCTAAGGCCATCTCTAAAATCTGCATATGAGATTTTAGAGATGGCCACAAATATCTGCAATATTATTTACACACGACAATTCTGTATACAGGGATAGGCTGAGATGATTTACAATGTTCATGGTCCTGGCCCTATAGCAAAGCGCTCCAAGGAAGAAATGACAAGGTACTATGCCTTCCAACATACATGCGTTGAAACAAGCTAAAACTCACAAATCGTGATATAACAACCAAACACAGCACGTATATGTTGTAATCGTCTTTTTTAAAGACTTGCGAGCTAGAGTTTCTGAAATACCTCTTTAAATTTTTCCATCCTCTCACAACGATGGTAATAATGTGATTGAGTGTACTATTTCGAAATAAATACCACTCAAAATACTACTCCTACATTTATCTAGGAGTTTACGAGAAAAGAAAAGTGCTTCATCAAATAAATAAAAGTACACGTACAAATCTCAAGCATTCCCAGACAATTACGTAAGATAATTTGACGTGCGCTCATACAAAGTAAGCAACGCTAATACACAGTGAATAGCGAAGAGAGTAACAAATATACATACAAGTGAATACATTAACCCCGTAATGACTTCATTCAAGGGCCACGCGACACGCAATCTCTTAAGGGCATTAAGTGTAGCTCGTATGTTGCGTACGTAATAAGGGGATGAAAAACAGTGTTGTTTTTTTTTTCAACAGCTTCAGAATTATTAAAAATGTTTAATTATTGGAATAATAAACAGTAGAATAAAACATTTTATGAGCGTTATAAAATCAGTTGATCAGCACTTGTAGTATTACTTACTCGCTCGAAGGTGCGAAAGAAATTTCTGCCACATTTCGATACAGCTATTGTTAGCATCTAGAGACAATGAAGGTTACTTCGTTTTAAGTTATTACGCACGTTTTAATTGACATTATTTCATTACATGCACGACATTAATTTAATCGAAATTAACGAACGTAGGAATCGTTCTTTACGCCTATTTCAACACATGAAATCAATACAAAATTAACATTAAGCAGGTAAATACCATAAAATAAAATTACATTCTGGTGAATGTACATGATATCATTCACGGACTTTGAACAATATTCCTTCAAGTGTCACTCAACCCAAACTGACGTGAAGGAAACGCATCCTTTTTGCTTTTCAACTATGACGTTTTTCATATTTTAATACAATTTTACTTTTACAAAGCGACCCGGATATTTTAAAAGTAAATGAAATAAATTTAAAATTAATACAGTCATGTCAAGTAATCAATGTAGGTAAATTTAAGTGTTCATTTTTATGATTTCGTTTTAAGGTACTGATGGAACAAAAACGAATGATTTTTATATTATTTATTTATAAAGGTTCACCAACAGACGTAATACTCAGTTTGACCTAATAATATAAAACTAGTACAGAAATTTCGTAAGTTTCGAAACATTTCGTAGTTTCAAAACTGTCTACTTGTAGTAGGTAAAACAAATATTTACTTGTAGTAGGTCCTTCGGATACACAATTTCCTTAACCCCCTACTGGAAAACAATACCTCTGAATACAAAATGTCTCCAGCTCGTTGAAGAACATAGTATAAATTGTCGGCGCGTAAAGAAGATGGCCTTGTACAGACATAGGTAACTTAAAGTAACTACCTAACACATACATTCACGTCCATATTAAAAAAGGGGTTTGCCTGTGCAAACCCAGACACAGAACCTTAGGATCCCAAGGACTCTTCAACCACATTTCGCGTACTTAACAACCTAATAAATTATAAATTAACCTTCAAGTAAAAATATTTCTATCTTAACTACAATTTGTGGCACAAAAAGCATAAAACGGAAACATACAACTTTTATTCCCAAAAATTCTTCGCAGTTTTCAATCATTTTTATTGCACTTTCATATTACAGATTCTACTTTACATTATTAGATATTCGTGTTTTTGTAGTAAAATATTACTTCGTATAAAAAAATCTCCTCTCTCAAAACCTCTTGTATGAAACGAAATTTTTGTCATGTGTTGCTTTTAGAAAAGTCACGTGACTTCTGCGTAAAAGGATTATAATACTTTTTTTACCATCCACGATCTGCATAAAGCAAATGCAGACTCGAAAGCAGAGAGCTCTTTTAAAAAATATACGTAATAATTTCGCTGTCAGGTTTTCTCTGCCTCCCGGCCATTTGTGTTTTTTTTTTCTTTCTTCCTTTCTCTCTGCATCAGAAGTAGGTGAAAGGAGGTTGGTCGGCTACTGCTTTTCAGAATGTAACATAAAAGATCTACCAGCTCAGACCAAACACAACTAGACTTGCAAAGAGCGTTCAGTTTGTCTGCTTACAAGCAAAATGTATGCAATTCAATGTACTTCTGGATCCAAATTTTCGCTATTACTACCAAAACCACAGTTTCCGTAGAACAATACCCCGTAAGGGACAAAAAATATTATCCGTTACTCTGTCATCTAATATATAAAATTTCCATGTCACAATGTTAGTTACCGTACTCCTCTGAAACGGCTTCACCGATTTTTACCAAATTTGATATATATCTATTCAGTAGGTCTGAGAATCGGCTACTATCTATTTTTTATGCGTCTACCAGTTGTAGTTCTCCCAATACGCGGGGTACAAAGGCTAGTTATTATGGCAAAACAAATGTTTGCCGGAACAGCCACTACCTACACACATCAAAAATGTCTGGGATCAAGTACATTTTAGAAGATTGCAATCAAGAATATATTTTACAAAAACTGAATTCATTCATAATTTATTCAAAATGTGGTGATAAGTCATTGATACAGGCATGGGGAATTAGGAAGGACGCCAATCCAGAAGATTAGATTTGATTTAAATAAATTAGATTTTTTTTAGAGCTAAAAATGTTCTTAATCCTAGACATTTTTGATGTGTGTATATGATTTTCATATGTTTGTCTCGTTTAATCTAAACGTCAACGTTTTTATTGCGGGTCTAGTTGTTTCTGGTCTGAGCCTACCAGTGACTTTCGGTTTGCAGTCAGTAGGCCCTCTTGCGGTCGTCGCCCTCAGGACCGCTCGTAGTTCACTCTCTCAGGGGCTCGCCACTCAGGCCCACTTGCCTCGAGTGTAGATCTCTAACTAATTCCATAGATCAAACTTTTGAATTACTTCCAAAGTCGGGCGCTCCGCTACACATGGGCGCTTAATAGATAATTAAACGGGTTCCGTCGCTGGGAAATTGTGTTTTGTATATTTTTTTGCGGGCTTTTTTTATTGTTACTTACAAAGCGGTGTGCGGTGGCGTTGTGACAGAGTTTTATAAAAAAAGGAAAGAAATAAGTTTGTATTTTTTTCATAATACTGCGTAAAAGGACCCCTAGCAATGATCTTAGAAACGTTGTCGGGCTCGTCAATATAAACGACTTTTACATTTTGTATGGGGATTGATTTTTTTTATACTTATACATTTCACGCCTTTTAATGGAGGGGTAGGCAGAGGCACTGGCTATAGCAAATTCCCACGGTTCACCAAGAGTATTTTAGAGTATTATAGTGACAGGGGTGAGCCCATCGCCGTTATAAGGTTCACACACCTTGTGGTGTGCGGGTTTCATCACGATGTTGTTGTTCACCGTACAACCGTTGCGTTGCTTACATAGGATTTGAAGATAGGAAAAAGAGTCCCATTGGTACACGTCCAGTAGCCGGACTCAAACCCGCAACCTCCCGGTTAGTCAAGTATCCGACCAACTGGACCACAGACGCTCTTTTTTATTTTTTTTTTAATTTCCCTACATAGTAAAAGTTGTTCATATTGACCAGTCCAACAACGTTTTTAAGACCATTGCTCGGGGGTGCATTAGGTCCTTTTACACTCTGTATAGTCATCAAAATACAATTACTAATTTTCTAATGGAAAATCATTTTGTTTCGGAATGGCCTGCCGGAGTATGAGTTTCCTGTGCAGTATAGAGACGTCACGTGTAAATAGGTACCTAATGAACAAGTAGTATCCATCGTAGATCACATCGATGCTTACCATCGGCCATGATGGTAGTCAAACGCTTGTTCACTTTATTTCAAAATAAACGTTTTTATCTCATTGTGTGTCATTACTGTAAACATTCGAATGGGCATAACATATAGGCGGAAACATCTATATTGTTTTGCTATTGATTTTATTGCTTTTACTACAAAAAATGTTTTTATCATAATACAGCATATAAGGATTGCCTAGAAAAAATATATCTTAGCTACTCAATTACGAAAGCAACATATTTAGGGAGTCTCCAAACACGAGCAATTTTATGCTCAAATGGTGGTAAATACTAACATAAAAAGTTTATTGATTACGACTTATCTATATGAATATTATAAATAGGAAAGACTTGGTTGTTTGTCTGTTTGAATTGATTAAGCTCCAAAAGTGTAGAGAACCGAGTTGAGCAAATATTTGACCTTTATGATGCACCACTATTGTAAAAAAATTGGGTCCGTACTAAAACTCCAATAGTGTAACCCAATATGTAATAACACACCCATATCCATCTTCATCAGATGAGCTTGACATATTATTATTTCAGTTAGATACAAACTATTCTTTTAACTGAAGAATGTCCGAAACTAAGAAAAAATAAGTATTTATTGTATTATTTCCTTATTATTATTTCGTGACTGATGTAGGCTTTGGTCGTTAGTAAAGATTACGTCAAAAAAGAAAAAAAAAATCAGAAGCCCATACGGAACCCGCAAGGATTTTCCATCGATACCACAGGATCATCTTAGGGTTTAGAGGTAAGCCTGTAGCTATCGATGGCGCACAGTTTATGGTAGCCTAGTGGATAAGTTTACTGCGCTCGTACTTATTTATAGGCACTAAAATGTTTTCCTCAAAAGCATCTGTTACTAGGTACATTGCATTACAAAATAGCCAATGCTACTCGGTTCTACTGGTGTCAATTACAGAGAATTCAAACAGATGGTTGCACTTTGATGACATTAGGTCTTAATATTGTTTGTGGCTAGATAATGCTAGGTTCGGTGTTACCCGTTTATTCCGTTTCTGTCTGAATTACGGGGGAAAATATAGCCTAGAGGCCTAATGCAAGTTACAATTTCCCCAGTACAACCTCGTTACAACAATCAGTGTAGTTGTGTTTCCGCAAAAGAAATAAACAAATAAGTCATAACGAATTTTTGCATTCATATAATACTAGCTTCCGCCCGCGGCTTCGCCCGCGTGGATTTTGGTTATATTGCGGTATAAGGACAACTATTCGTTTTTCGTTCACTCAACAACAAAATGAAGCGCCATCCCCAATCCATCCATCAACCAAACACTATTTTTGTTTTCCCTCGGGAATACCAATTTCTTCCGGGATAAAAAGTACCCTATCATTTAATCCGGACTTCTAACCTTACGTCTGCAATATTTCAATCAATCGGTTCAGTAGTTACGGCGTAAAAGCGGAACAAACAAACAAACTCACTTTCCGATTTATAATATTAGCACATATTAGTAAGGACTAGCTGATCCAGCAAACTTTGCTTTGCCAATATACAACATTAACAGCATGTTCCTGCCATTATATGCATATAAACCTTCTTATATAAAGAAAACCGCACCAAAATCCATTTACTAGTTTTAAATATCTAAGCATACATAGGTACAGACAGCTTTATACAAACTTTGTTTTATACTAGGTATACTGTCATATATTGATTACCTAGTAGTGTTAGTCAACTACAGAGACCTAGTCTAAAACAACGCATCAAAAAATCTTTTATTTCATCGTTATAAGTGCTATTACATCAATATTATATAAGTATAACACAAAGCTTGACGAAAGTCATGTAAGATTTAAAAAAACAAAAGTAAAGGTCTTTTACTGTCCAGAAGAACTTAGAAGCATCAAACTGGCATCCTTTCAAATTGTCAGGGATTATATCTAAGTACTTAACATTAGTATGACTGAATACTAATTTAACAATTGCTTGATGGCCGGATGCATCCCTACCTGGTGAACAGCTAAAGGGCACTTAATGATAATAACACTAAATACGATAAAAGGGTGCCCTTGTGGATTTTGTAACTGAACCCCTCAGATCAAACAAATATCTTAAAAAATATGTTTTACATCAATACGAGCTGACATGTTTGTCCAATTTCCATATTGCAATTGGAGAGGCCTATGTCCAGCAGTGGACAAGTATGGGCTGATGATGATGATGATGATGTTTGTCCATACATTATTTATTTATTTATATGTTTAGGACAGCCAACAGAACAAACATATACACATACAATAAACAAAAATAGTGAATTAACACAAGACAACGCAGTCTTAATTACAGGCTACCACAGCATGCATTTTTCGCAGTACAAACAGTGGACTGAGACATTATTACAAATAAAGTGAACAAAACACTTTACAGTAGGTAAGTAATGAAAACGAAACTAGTAACTAAATTAATTTAATTGATTGAAATTAACAAAATCGTAAAATAGTGAATTAAACATATTAATTACACTTATTGTTAATTTAACTAAGACAACGATAAAATACTTTAATGTTTAATGCCTTATAACGATAATTAGAAAGGCTGGTATTGAAAATGTCGAGGTTCATAGTCATATTTAGGCGGTTGAAGATCTCTCTTCTCAGAAGACATTTCATCATATAGATAATCATCAACCCTGTAGTATGCCTCACTTATTAACTGTTTCTTCACAAGCTCGCCGCCGTAAAATTACCTTTTTTTGTAAAAAATAAGATAAAAAACACCGTTAAAGCCTAGTCATGCTGAGAAATTAAACGGCTTTCCCGATAATGATTCAAGGGAAGTTTCACGTAAAATCTCGTACTGCGTCGAAAGGGAAACCTGTATCAAACCCTAAACAGGTATGTTCTATTTCGATTAAGCCAACAACAAGGGTTAGGTGTAAAGAAAAGTTGTTCCGAATATTTTACGTTGAAAATTATTCGTCTGTAGAAATAGGCTTTAATGCTTGGTTCTATGACCTATAATCCTGCCACACAAAATTAGGTACTTACGGTATTCATGTTCTACAAAAGTATGTAGGAAAAAGTGATAAACATCACAAAGGACTCCACAAGACACAAACGTGGTTCGAAGTTTGTCAGGGTTGAAACCTCTCGGAATTCTTTATTAATTTTCAAAGATGTTTCGTAATTTGAAGCTTGTGATATATAGAATTAATTACGATATCCTGAATTATTAATTAGGATTTCCTTATAACTCAATATTGTTCACCGGGTATATAGGCGCGAATATAATCAAAGACAAGCTCGAGCCTACCTTTGTTATTTTGCTTGACATTTCGACGCAGTTGCATGCGTTGTGGTCACGAGTGGACTGGAGTGCGGCGGCTGCGACGTTCATTGGTTTGATATGAATCCGCAACTACCCTCAAAGAGTCACTATTTTGGCACACGACACTGATGACATCGGCTGAACAAGGCGATCTTTTTTCCGTGCGAGATTTGATTTTGTTTATCACTGGTTTCCACGTCGATGACAATTTATATCCTCTCAATTGAAATTGTCGTTTTTGTTAATCTCAATCGCTTCACGCACTATTCTGGAATGATGAACGACCAAATAAATCGAGGGGGCTAGCTAACTAGAAGGTACGGGTTTAAGTCGGTTCTTTTTTAGATAGATCAATATTTAATTAGATCACATGAAACACGTAATAACACAACATAAATAAAAATAAAAACAGTGGAATAGGTGGTTGATTTTCAAAATAAAACAACCTAAAGAAAAAAGAACCGACTTAAACCAGTAAAATTTGACATATACATATGTGGTTTTCTTATGGATGCCATTGTCGAAACTGAACCAAATGTATTTGGAAACCAAACAGCGAGCAACAGCTTTCGAATAAAAAACACCATCCAAATCGATTCATTCATTAATTCCATGGTAATGTCCGCAACAAAATTTCAACACAACACAAAAACCAAAAAACAAATGATAGTCATGGAATTAGAAAATTTTCATAATCCGTAAGAGTTCTTTTTACAAAATCATTTCTTTTCTTTTTTTTTTGGAATTTGGTCAATTCCAGAAACTTTCAGTATGCCGTATCGTATTTATAAAGACTCATTGATTCTTGTACTTTGTATTAACGTGTCAACAATAGCATATTCAAACTAAGTGCCTACTTAAATCTCGCGACATGCTTTTATAACGTATAAATAGTGTAATGAATTTATAGTTTGATGGTAAAAGTTTTAAAGATTTTCTTTTTACTTTTTTAGCGCATGTTAATAAAAGATTATTTTTAAAAAGGTTTTAACTTTTAATTTATTTTAACTTTATTATTTTTATACATTTTTAGTTATCGCTGGACACGTTCCTCTGTCTGTTTATCTCAACCATTGCGATCGGCTTCTCGTGTCCAACTTCTGCCAGTAATCTTCGCAAATCATCTGTCCAGCCTGAGGGCTTCCTACGCTCCGCTTGCCAAGACGCGGTCTCCAATCGAGAACTCGTTAACGCAACGGTCATCGGTTATATGGTTAATATAGCGGATCAACTGCCACTTCAGCTTGCTAATCAGATGATCTCTGTCGGTCGATGCTAAGACTCGACGTAGCTTCCCAAACGTTCCCCAACTCAGCTGAATTATTCTGTTTACCTTGTTATCGGAGTTGTTTCTACCCAAATGCAATGTCTCCCCGGTTTCGGTAGGACAGGTTAATTGAAAATGACCTTTGTATTATTCAAATTTTGTTTTTCGAGTTAAACTTATTAGCAAGCCTTTAATTAGTAACCGACTTCAATTAAAGGAGGTGGTTCTCAATTCGTGTGTATTTATTTATGTTACCTCAGAATTTTGCCTGGGTGAGCCGATTTGGATGGTGTTTTTTTTATTCGAAAGCTGTTGCTTCCCGTTTGGTTTCCATATAAATTTGGTTCAGTTTCGACATCCATAAGAAAACCACATATATGTCAAATTTTACTGGTTGAAGTCGGTTCTTTTTTTTTAAGTTAGTTTTTTTGGAAAAACAGGCCATTATGCAACGGCAGACTTGAAGTTCAGAGGACAGTAACCGCGGATTGGTATACAAACAAATGTTTGCCCATAGCTCTAGGAAAAGTTCGTAAAAAGCGTCCTCGGAGCGATGTAGTCCTTCACCACGACAACGCGTCCGCGCACTCCGCCCGGCTGACGAATGCGTATTTGAAGAGTGAAAAAGTACAACTTATGACACACGGGCCTTCTTACATCTTATGTTGCAACTTTCTAGCGGTTTCTTGAAACAGTCCAGTGTTGATTCCTGTTAGAGCCAGGATTTATAGCAGCATCCAGAATAGACCAGAGCTAAATCAATGACGACTGGGCTAGACAACGGTGGGGACTAGCCTTCCGTCTTGGATTCCACATAGTAATTAAGCTAAAGACAGTATAGTAAGAAGAGGAAAAATATATATATGCGCTGCATTGCAAAGCACACATATGTTTTTTTACTTCCCTAATCTAAATAGAAGGAGACAGCATTATTACAAACGAGGCACAAATTTTCTTTTGTTAGAGCGGGTGAATTCGGAGGACTAAACTTAGCGGAGCTGATGTCCTAACCAGTCCAGTCAAATAAATTTATAAGCTCTGTAATTTACTTGATTGCCCACGATGCCCAATTAAAAACGCTTTAAGAAACCAACGGTACGTGTGTAGTTTTGTTTTTGCGCAACGCGGAAAAAAAATTACTGCGTAGTTCGCACAAATGATGCAAACGATTAATTACGCAGAGATTAAAAGGGATAATAAATGATGCTGATATTAGGAAGCGCTCGCAGCCTCGCCTCGGCCTTGGTGAATCGATATCGACCGCTGAGGTTTAGGAACATTGTATACAAGTTGGCTCATTTACATCGGTCAGTATGGAAAATTCTGAAACTATAAGACATAAGAAGCTCTTAGGAACCATGTCATCCATTTTAATAACAAGAAAAACTGCATTCTTTCATTAAAAAAAAGTTCAAATATTGTATTTAAAAAACAGTGATCACGTCCAACACCTACTAAAATTTTATTTATTTATTTATTTATTTATTTACACACTTTAACATCCTTACAGGTAAGCCCATTGCGATATAAAAGTAAATAATAACAAAATATAGGTTTAGACAAAAAAATAAAAATATTTACAGGTATCTGTTAAGTAGATAAGTATTAAAATAGGTTAGTATTAACATTATAAATAACTAATTATTTAATTTACAGACAGACTTACATGCTAGATTAAAATAATAATTAAATATAGTTAAATCTAAGTAGGACTACAGTACATCAATGCCTTAGTGAACTCGTTCGTTGAACACGCAAATATATCAATACCGGAGCTGGACAAAGTGTTAAGCGTGCGGATGGCGCGCGTGAACGGTGCGTCTCGCAGGAGGTTGGTGCGCGCGACCGGCACCACCAGCAGCGCCGGCCGACGCCGTCTGGACACGTACTGCTCCGGCACGCACAGCTGCAGACGCTGGAGGATCTCCGGGTCGTATAGCACTCCCCGCAGAACCTTCCATACGTAGGTCGCCGCCGCAATGTCACGCCTCAGTTTCAGTGTGCTGTACCCCACCATGCCATTGACGAACATAGTGGGATAAAGCAATGGAAATCCAGGATAGACCCCGTAAAGCTTCCTGTACATAAATCTCGTGAATTTGTTTTGAATTCTTTCTATCATGTGTACGTACTTCATCTCAGTTGGTGCCCAAATAGCCGAACAGTATTCCAAGTGGCTTTTCACTAGTGCGTCATAGAGAACACGCAATGCTCCGATGCTAGTGAAGTCCTTAGACTGTCTCAAAACAAGGCCCAGATTTCGGAATGCTCTTTTACAAATATCTACCACATGAGATCTAAACCTAAGATCTTGCGTGAACCGAATGCCCAGATCCTTGACTTCAGTTACACGCTGTAATGGCTGTCCTCCCATGTGGTAGGGGTGGTGGAGTGGAGTACGAGTTCGGGTGAAGGACAATACGGAGCACTTCGACACATTAAAGTAGAGCTTGTTGTCGTGGCTCCACTTAATCACTTCATTGATACTCGCCTGGAGTCTGTCGGTATCAGAATGGTCTCGAATCTCACACACTAGCTTTAAGTCATCGGCGAACAGCAGGGATGTAGAGTCACTGACCGCCTCTTTTAAATCATTTACCATGATAATGAATAGAAGGGGTCCAAGGTTACTTCCCTGACTGACCCCTGAGCGAGTATAATATGGTTCTGATAGACATCCTCCACAGTCCACGTATTGGCGCCTGTTCCGCAGGTAGTCAGCAAAAAAATGTAGAGTATGTGATGTACAACCTATGTTACCTAGTTTCTGCAATAGTACATCATTGTCTACAGTGTCGAATGCTTTCCTGAAATCCAGGTATGCCACATCCACTTGTGATCCCCCATCCACAGCTGGAAGAACCATTGACATGAGATTCAGTAAGTTACCCGTCGTTCCCCTCCCTGGTCGAAAACCATGCTGAGCCTCCGACAGGTGAACTTCAACCTGTCTATGCAATATTTGGTGAATTGCCATCTCAAAAACTTTAGCCGGAGTACACAGCACCGCCACCGGTCTATAATGGCATGGTTCTGGACCCCCAGCTCCTTTCGGAACTGGTACGACCCGAGTTATTTTCCACCGATCAGGGAATATTTGAGCTCTCATACATATGTTAAAGATATGCAACAAAGGCTCCACCAGACATTTGCGGCAATCCCTAAATACAAATGGTGGAATACCGTCGGGACCGGCGGAGTGCTTAGGTTTGAGCTGGGCCAGTGCACGGTACACATCGCGGCCAGTAAGCGGCTCCAGGTGAACACGCGCAGCGCTCGCCCCGCCCGCCGCCGACGCCTCGTTCGCATTCAGTGTCGCAGACTTCTCACAGTACACCGATTCAAAAAAATTTGCAAATTCCTGACTACATTCTTGATCTGATAGGACTCTACCATCTTTTAACAATCTTTGGTGGCTTGAGTTACCTTGTTTCGATCGGATGTAGTTCCAGAAAGCTTTAGGGTCTTCAGCTAGATGGCCCTGTACACGATTTCGATAAATATCATGAGCATGCTCTATATTTATTTTTATTCTAGCCCTACATTTAGAGAATTCTTCATAATCGTCAGCCGCTTTACTACGTTTATAACGTTTATGCAATGCGTACTTATAGCCAATCTCCTTTATTAAGTCTGATGTAAACCAGGCCGGGTAAATTCGTCTACACTTAGATGTACGTTTTTTTTCAGGAACACAATTATCAAAAATACTATTGATAGTATTGTAAAAGTGATCTAAAGCTTCAATTGGACTTTGTAAATGTAAAAGATCACCCCAGTCAGCGCTTGATAGACGATTGTATAAAAGACTGAAATCGGCTTTTCTAAAGTTCCATTGCTTAGGCGTTACCTGACATAATCCCTGAGAGGTATCGCTAGTCGCACTGTCCCGGTGAGTACCGGGCGCCGCGCGGCGCACGCGCACGGCGAGCGGCGGGTGGTGGCGGTCCACCGGAGACAGCTCCTCGTCCGCGCGCCGTACCGACACGCCGCCACTCCGCCCACACAACACTAGGTCCAGCTGCCTATCGTTACAATTCGGTACATTGTTGTATTGAACAAGTCCACAGAACGCTAAAAAGTATTCATACTAATTTTTTACATTAGTATTGCACGACCATAAATTAAAATCACCTAATATTAAAACATTGCCATTATATCGAATACACACTTTTTCTAAAATATTAAACATTAACAAAAAATCACTTTCTACGGAACTAGGTGGGATATAAACTACACAGCATACAAACAAAAAACGATCTTTCAAATACACAGACGAGCAAAGCAACTCAAACATAACGCTATCAATATTTACATCAGTCAGTGGTAGGGGACGCAACTCGAAACGCGGCTTAGCTAATAACAATACTCCGCCTTGTTTACGGCCATCCGCCCGGTCGCATCTTACCACCTGGTAACCCGGCAATGCAATCTCCGCATTAGCTATCGACTGATTACAGCTTGTCTCTGTAATAGCCATAAAGTCTGAACACGAGGCCTCTTGTAGTGCTAAAAACTTTGTAATCTTAGTCCGCATGCCGCTCACGTTTTGATAGAAAATATAGAAGCTATCCAGTTTATGCGGCTTATCCATCGATACGATAAATAAATGAAAGTATGCGAAAACATTGCATTGTATTATTTTAGACATCATGTTTCATAGAAACATTTACTTCTTAAGACCTATGGAATCGATCACTAAATAGAACTTTTTTTTCAATACAACCAGGTTCACTTCCCGAGCAGAGTACAGGTTATTTTTTAAATGTAGGTAAGAATGCAGTTTCCTTGTCACTAAAATCGACGACATGGTTCCTAATAACAATTATCGTCTTATGTCTTATAGTTTAAAACTTTCCCATAATGACGGTTGTAAATGAGCCACCCTATGGTGTTGCAAGTTTTTTGTGCATGTCTTCTCAAGTAACTTTGAGAATAGATATTTTCTGATACTTTAAGACCACAAAGTTGTAATCCTTTAAAGATTTTTTTTTACCAACGGACGACTATTTTTTTCAAAACGCTCTTTACTGTTTGGGTGACGTTACATACATTGATTACGGGTATTAACTTTAAACCAAATGTACATAACGAGGTGTAAGTGGTTCTAATTAGCCCTTTCAGAACCCAAGCCACTTCACGAGGTACTTTGTTTTCTAACAGACGAGGTTCTGACAAACCAACAGATGGCGGTATAGCCATCCGTTGGCGTAGGGGAAGCAAATCCCATTGATGACGGGCAGCAGGGGCATTGAACAGGGTGATGATGAGACAAGGTGGTGATAAATGAATCACGAGAGTACGGCTGCACTGATTTAGCTTATTCTTTTTTGTTGTGTTTATTATTGTCAGAAGGAAAATTGGAACGGAAAATGTAGACTAACTCGCAATGAACAAGGATAACGTTTGTCCACTCGTATTCAGTAAAGTATATTATAAGTAAGTAAGGTATCAGGGTGCATTTTGTAGTTTGTTTTTGGCAATTTTTTACGCATGACTGATTGAACAATATCAGATCGGTTGGAAAATTTTCAAATGTAAACTGACGAAGTAGATTTCTCAGTGAATTTATGAAGTGAAATGTAACTGTTCGAGTGTTATTGCCTTATATTGATAAAAAAATACATGAAATAATAATTTCAAAACATGAAATAAAAAATATAGGGAATACATACATAGTTGCACTACACAACGATGGTACTAAAATTTCTGTACATATCTAGTACATTGCTGTTTTGATTAAATAAAATCTGCAGTCTACTACAATTCAATTCATTTCTACAACACAATTGCGTATACTATTGCCATTGCAATCTTCCCCAACTCTTATGAAACGAACACTACCTACTTAAATAATGTTAGTTATGATCATATTTTACGATCTTGTTTCTTATCGATGTTATTTTCACATTAAACTCTTTGATCATCATCATCAGCCCATACTTGTCCACTGCTGGACATAGACCTCTCCAATTGCACGCCACTGTGATCTATTTTCGGCTTCTCGCATCCAGCTTCGAGCCGTGTGGTGACGGCGAATAGAATACATGTGTCACCACCCCAGCCAAACTATTCCCGCTATGGGGGTCGTAAGAGACGACCGAGGGAACCCTCCAGAGGACGGGCAGCAGCGCTCTCTGTGAGTTAAACCACAACACCACTGCGATCGCCAACCCGCCTGCCCAGCGTGGCGGGTATGGGCATTATCCTCCAAATGAGCACAAAAAACTCTTTGATACTATGTACCTATTAACCCTTTAACCACAAATGCCTATACATTAGTCACGGGTTAATAGGTACTTAATGAACAAGTGTGCACCATCATAGACCACATCGCTGCTTAACATCAGGCAGGATGGTGGTCAAGAGCTTGTTCATTGATTTAAAAAAAACATGAACCACGTGATCCGTCGCTTGGAAATGTTTTTTTTTTTTTGGAATAGTAAATAATAAATATTATCTATAATGAAACAATGAATCGCTAAATATGTCGCTTAGTACAAAACTTGAAAACGGTTAGACCACTTTCTCCAATTCTTTTTTTGTTATACTTATTATCGTCAGAAGAGGGTTGATATGAAAGGGAAAAAAATAATAAAAAATATATGAAAATTGTAATAAGTAGATCATTTTTTAATGAAACGCGCACAGACATTACAACTCAATATTGTTCACCGGGTATATAGACGCGAATGTAATCAAAGACAAGCTAACAAAGGTAAACTCGAGCTTGTCTTTGAAGAAATTTGAAATAAATATTAATATTTAAGACAGGAAAACGTTTGTCATTTCTATTAGTATAACAATACCCACCACCTTTTTTTTGTGGGGAAATCCTTTATGGATACTCCACCGCTGACGGGAACAACTGCGGGGTTATGTGGGACTCGCACCCACTAAAACCTCACGGTGACCACTTGCGCTTTATAGCCAGGGCTCCCGGAACGACCTGAGCCACTACGTCAGCTGCGCAGGCCTTTACGGACCATCTCCAGATGAGGGGAGGTCGATGCATCCTCAGCTCTCGGTATAATGATAGCGGTGGTGGTCACCGCGGTACCGCCGCCACCACACGGGGGCCGTATTTCGAGTCTCCATCTCACATTTCAGGCGCCTCCTTACCACAGGCAAGGGATAACGTCAGTCCAGATATTCTCATTTCCGAAACTGTTGGGCATACTTACCATCTGACGGCCAAAAGGTTGTAATTTATCCTATTGAGTACTTATTATTTTTATACGTCATATAATTGATGAGCGGGCAACTGATTTGCAAGTTGAGTAAAACAATTGTAGGTCGTCTGAACACACACATATTTTTGTTTGGTAATAAAAGCACAACATGAAAAAACGGAAAGAAACTGCAGAATAAAACAAAAGTCAATCACATTGCATTCTAGAATTATGTAATTTTTTTCTTAATAATTTTCTAACCGGCCAGTACCGCTGTACACGTATAAAATAAATGTGATACACTACTGTTAAATCGATTTAACAAATCGATATCTTATAAACTCTATTAAATCTAAACAATTGGTATACGGAAAAAGATACATCACCAAACTTGTCATTATCAAGCTTCAATAAGAACATATAAAAATCAGTGTAGTTTCATACTATTGAAATACCTCAAAGACTTGAAACATAACCACCTACTCACTGTACTGCGGTAACCTGCTGGCGGTTTCGCTCAAACATGATAAAATACGAACATTTGAAAAGACTGAAATCGACCCTCCGCCACGCAAGAGCAGGCCGCGTCGCATCGTGTGCTCAATATTTGCTCCATTAGCTGCGGGTTTTATAACATAACCTATGAAGTGGAATAGTTTGTGTGCGGTTGAAGTTTCGCCATGTTTCTATTTTGATATCAGACAAAGTTTAATCAGAAAATGAGGCTCTCCAACTTGCGAACAACACTGATCTACTTTCGTAAGTAAAACTCTAGTTACATTGGCTCACGGACTATGAAGAACAATGGACATGTCAGTTTGACCACAACAATAGCAAATGAAAACGCCTCTGCATTGGAACAGAGTAAAAAGCACTTTATTTTGCTGAAAGTAGAGAGATTCGTGAGGTTGCATAAGAGGTACGGATTAATTCTGCTTAACCTGCATTTGTTTATTCGAGTGACTAAGTGTTACCTAAATGGGCGTTGTGGATTAAAATTGTTGACGTAGTAGACACAAGTAGAAGTCCTCCGACTTCCTTTTGCAACCGGTCTAGATTGAGTATTTTTCTTCCCATTTTCGTAGGATTACCTAAAGAATAATGGGGAATTCTTAAACTTCAATATCTTATCTAGATGTCGATGCGTATTGGGTGACTTCTGGCAGTTATATTTTTTACCTCAAATTATTTAGGCCATAGAAAAGATCTATTTGTAAGGCATAAACAAGCAATGATAGAGTGTTTAAAGTTCTTTAATGTGACTGTGAATGTTCAATTGTAAGTAAAAATATTGTTCTTAATCTAATATATAAAATTCTCGTGTCACAGTTTTCGTTGCCATACTCCTCCGAAACGGCTTTACCGATTTTTACCAAATTTCATAGGCGTATTCAGTAGGTATGAGAATCGGCTACTATCTATTTTTTATGGATCTCCCAGTTGTATTTCTCCCAATACACGGGGTACAAAGGCAACTTATTATGGCAAAACAAATGTTTGCCGGGACAGCTAGTTAATATTATATAATTACGGTAAGAGTAATTTGCAATTTCCTTGCAGGGCGCATGTCTTGGAGTTATATTACATTATGTACCATCTTTACACGCAAGCAAATAAATGATTATTATTATTATTATAAAAAAATAACTGTCACCTTCAATACTGACTTGACGTCATTTTGTTGACGTTAATCCCCTATTATACAGTCAGAGCCATCTTCCATAACTAAGAGGAACAAGGACACTTAACACTTTCGTGGAAGTTAGATTTAAGATAGCAGAAGTTTTATTGTTATCACGTTGAGAGACAGTATGTGTCCCACGAAAGGTTAAACTAACAATAATACTATTCCAAATCTCTGTCCAGCCCACTAGGGATTGGTGACATGAGACATTGTAGAGAGAGAGATAACCACGAGATAATTGACGATATAACACAAATATTGTTCACCTGGTATATAGGCGCGAATATAATCAAAGACAAGCTCGAGCTTACCATTGTTATTTTACCCGGTAAACAATATTTGAGTAATAATGTCTGCGCGCATTTCATAAAAAAAATTACGATATTTCAAAAACCCTAAGACTACAATTAAAAAATATCGTTTTTTTAATTTTTAAACTTCATTAGAAATATATATTCATTATAATTTTCAGTCACATTTTCTTGAGAAAATTGATAAAATGTAAAATCAGCATCTGAGACGCGAAACACACATGTAAGAAAAAAGGTCCTTGCTATTTTTTTAATTTGGCTTAGGTGTTTCGGACGTCAATCAGTAGTCTTTCAATAGGACTTCTATCAATACGTATCTCAGAAAAATAAACTCCAACGGTTTTGTTTACAAAATATGATTAGTTCATTGGAAATATTTTCTATTAAAAATAAATCATTGCTATAAGTATATTCTTTTAAAATCTCATCAATCCTGTGATCTTTAGTGAAATGCCTGTGATGATTTTTTTTAAATTACAAGTCGAGATATTTTTTTGTAAAATAGTAGAGCTCAGTTATACAACACTGCGTATAACATTCTTTAGGAAACTGTACATTTTATTTAAACATCGCAAATATAAACAAACAGCAGCTATATTGTTATCAGAAAAGTATATTTTTTATAAGTTGTTTCTCAATGAGATAGACACAGACGCATACTCATTTATATTTGTACACATATGTATTTATATAGTTTAATAAGTAATATAAATGTGTCAGTATATATATCTATGTAGTATTTGAAACTATATTTTTTTGAATTCTTATCTAACATACTTCTAGTATCAAAACAATGTTGTAACTATAGTTACCTAGAAATATATGTAGGTATCTATACCATGTTATTATGTACCGCAAGTTATTATACTCTTAATATAACTGACCCGCAATTACCTACTCGACTGGTATATAATAAAAATAAATAATAAAATTAAATACACATCACGCCTTTTAATCCTACCAAAGCGGGGTAGACTGAGGCACTTACTAAACCAAATTGCCCACGGTTCACGTCCGGTAGCCGGACTCGAACCCGCGACCAGTTACAAGTCAAGTATCCGACCAACTGTGCCACTTTTGTACATTTATTGCAATAAAGTGCTAAATAAATAAATTGCTACCGAACAGACGCTTTATAGCAAAATACGATTTGCATAATTAACATTATGAATGAAAACCTTAACGCAGAGCGAAAAAAAAATACAGGTATCGTATTTTTTTGTCTATTTTCATAAGCAGTACCTAATAAAAACAACACCAAAAAAAGTTAGATATCGTCAAGCCCTCGATAAAAAAGTAATGAAATCTCCACGTGTCAATGATCAATCTTTTAATGAAAAAAGAACCAACTTGAACCAGTAAAATATTTAGACTTTTGAGATATGAACCAAATTTAGATGGGCCCAAACGTGGTAAATTTTATAAAACTTTTATTAAAAGCGGGGTCCCTTGTAATAAAAAAAACATCTAAATCGGTTCACTCAGTCAAAAGTTTTGCGAAAAAGACATTAAAAAATACCATCCAAGTGAGACACTCCTTTACTTAAGTCGGTTAAAATAATTACAAATGAACTGTTGTAACTGCTTATTTACAAGATTTCATTTCAAATATGCTACTTCTTGCATCTGTTTGCATTTATGTACATTTAGTTACGTTAAAAAAGTATCTTCAATATAAAAAGATACCAATTTTTGTGAAAGAAATCAATTAAAACCGAGGACGTTTTCTTTTGTTTTTCCACTGTCGAATCTGTACTAGTATTATAAAGCTTAATAGTTTGTTTGTTTGTTTGTTTGTTTGAACGCGCTAATCTCAGGAACTACTGGTTCGAATTGTTTTTTTTTTTTGCAGGCTATATAACATCACGCTGAACTGTTAGGAGCTAAGAAACAATGAAAAATGTGAAAAAGAAACGGAGAAACTTATTCATCCTTGAGGGCTTCCGTTCTAAGAGAAAACCAACGCTTCCTAAGATTGTTACGTTTCCTGAGGATAGACGTAATGTCTAAACTTATTGAGATACAAGGAAAATGTTATTAATAATATATTATTTGGGAAGCTTGACTGATTTTTGGACAGTATATTCTGCTAAAGCTATGAGCAATTTTGTTTCGCGATTCAATTTGAAATTATTATAATAAGTACTGAACAGAAATTCATGGCACGTGGAAAGGATACCTTACCTTTTTCTATGTAGAAGGGGAATTCCGTGGATACCTAGCAGCCCAGGGGAATGCCTGGTGTCACGTTTCTCATCTGCTAAAAGTTCAAAAGCCTCCAGGCAAACGTCGGCGATATATCGGATCTCCTGGAAGCATAACTAAACTACTTCTTTTTTTTTTACTACTTCTTATATAATTTTCAACATACGTAATTAAACTTTCGGCGGATGGAAGCACATCTCGGATTATTTTGTGATATTTCTGTTATTGTTACATACTTCTTTTTATGCTCAGTTTATAGTCTACGGTTAACAATCTTAACTGCAAAAGATATATTTTTTGGAAATTACTGTAATTGTGTGTACTATGCTTTCTAAAAATAATCTCAAGTCAACTATTTAACAGCGCCAATGAACTTTCCTTTCATTTGAATACCATTATTTTACCTCTCTACTACTACTACTCTGTACGCCGAGTTTAAAATCTACATCGTATAATCCGACAGTGACCAAATGATCAAATTTAGTGACACATCAATACATTCCCACAGCGACACGAAATGGAAACGTGCCTGTTTTATGGACGCCGAGCTTAAAGTTTAAGTAGCATTTGTGACTTATCCGGGTTAAATAAACAGCTCTTACCTCCGTGATATCGGTTCGGCGTCCGGTTCACAAAATCCTTAAACGGCTTTTCAAAGTTTGTTCAGGTAAACCATACGGACATGTGGTTGTTGGAGTATGATTTGTGTGAAATCAAGTAAACGTATATGTTGAAAAGAGGCCAAAGTAAGTAGACGCGCACGTACCCAGAGAATACCCCGTACGCCGGGAGGCAGGTAGGGCTGGTTTTATAGGTAAACTTTACTTAGTTGGTTAGCTTGGTGGGGTGGCTAGTTAACCACTGTGTTTGATGATCTCTATACCACATTTTCACGGGCTGAAAAGCCCTGACAATATGTTACATTTCCGCATTAACCCATCTTTCTCAATAGATCTTACGAAACGAACTCAAGTCCAAAAAAAACCTATAAAAACTGTAAAATGTTTGCTGAAATATAATGTCAATATAGTTCATTGGGTAAAAAAATGTCGAGGATCTTTCGCCGTGAAAAATTTTATAGAGAAAATTTCGTAGAAAACATGTTGTATTTACTAATTAAATATTAAACCTATACCTAAAGGTATCGTTGCACCATAGCCATACAATGTGTAGCTTCGCAGTCCTTGACGAAGATAATTAACGTCTAATTAAATTTAGTATGAAAACGTGATCGTTTGTATAAGGGTAGGTTTAATTAGGTTACCGGGAAGAAATCGCTCTGATCATCTCTACAAATGACCATGCAATTTTAATTTAGTTATTGTAATTTGCAGTCAGTCAAGAATTAATCCATTCATTCAAAGGTAGGCAAATAAATATGGAAGAAAAATGTACGTCTTTCAGTCATTCAACAATATTCAAATTCATAATTTTGAGAGTCAGGGCTTTTCAGGGAAGGATACAAGGGAAGAGGGAGACCAAAGATTGTGTGAAAAATGATATGGTGTAACTGCAGAGATGACGAATGATAGAGATGAATGGCGAAAGGAAACGTGTTGCGCCGACCCCACCTAGTGTGGAATAAGGGCATGAAAATGATGATGAATTTTGAGAAGTCAACCAAGTCTGTAGTCCAGTTGGTCGGATACTTGACTTGTAACCGGGAGGTCGCGGGTTCGAGTCCGGCTACTGGACGTGTACCAATGGGACTCTTTTTCAGATGTACGCCTATGTACGCAACGCAACGCTCGTACGGTGTATCATCGTGATGAAATCCGCACACCACAAGGTGTGTGAACCCTCTAACGGCGATGGGCTCCCTGTCACGTTGGGTTAAATATGCTTGGTGAACCGTGGGCATTTGCTTATTAAGCAAGTGCCTCTGCCTACCCCGCTTTGGGATTAAAAGGCGTGAAGTGAAGTTTTTTTTTTTTCAACCAAATGGTCCGAAAGATTAGATGAATACAATATAAACATAGAAAATATTGTTCAACATTAAAGGTACTCTGCGAAAGGTCTTGTAATGGGGCGGACAATTCAGTCCAAATTGCTGAAAAGGCACGTTGCGTAGGTAAGCTCAGATGTGCTATAGGTTATAATGGTAGAAAATCGCTACCCAGAGGCTGAGTGGCAAATGAACGGTTATTTTGTCGTGCCCGGGCTGACTCCAGTGTACCCACGTGGCTAGTGAACCGTCCGTAATGTAGGGTTCGCGGCACATGCCATGTGACAAATTGAAAGGAATGAAACAAAAAAATCGGAACACTAGACTTTTAGTGTAACGTCTAATGGTTGAGAGGTTTCTATGAACATAGTATATTGTGATTGACGCCTGTTACCGCATTAGGTTATACACGTTTTTTTTATCACTGTGAACAAGCGTTTGATCACCATCATATTTCGTGATAAGAGACGTGATGAGTAAATTTCTGTTATACAACGTTAAATGAAAAACCGTTCCGAGGAGTGGAGTGGAATATTGAAATACGTCCAGTAATTATAGAATTTATTCGTAAAAAAACATAAAAAATACAAATCTTTCATTTTTTTAATTAACTTCAATCCTGTCTCCCACCAGGAGCAGCCATTACAAATTTGTCTTGGTACTGACATATCCGTTTCGCTGCATTCATATTCTTGCATCTTTTCATACATGCTAGTTTATTTTGAGTTTGTTTATTTTCAGTATCTACAAAAAATTTACAATCAAACACAGAAATTCTCATAACTGCAAAATTTTAGGGTACTCTAGAGCTGTAAAGTTCAAGAAACTTGCTAAGTACTCGGCTAATTGCTTATAATAGCACATATTAGAGCTTGTGGGTAGAGTACCCGTTTACCGCCAGTTACAAAAGTTAAGATGGGTCGTTAACCAAAATTATAGGTAAGTGCTAACTGATCTGACAGGCGCTAAACTCTTTTGGTGAGTTCCTAAACAAAATTTTACAAACAGTGTTTGAAACACTTTTCGTTTGTTGAAACATGAATAACATTTTACAGTAGGTTGTATTGTGGTATGATTGTCAAACCCATGGTATGTATGTACACGTATCAATAGCAAAATAATTTGATACCTGGGTCAAGTCGAGGTTTCGTGGTTTATCTTTAATTCCTCACCAAGTGTGTTAAAGATATTTCCCCCCATATATATCAATACAATAAAAGTACAGGGGCATTTTTCACATTTTGGCTTGTTCGACTTCCGGGTTTTCCGAAATAAATTTGAAAAATAATATTTTTAAAGATATACCCAACTTTTATATTATATCAAACGCATAGTGTTCATAGTGATAAAAATAAAATAAAAAAAACTGCAACACTGTACCTACCTATCATCATTATAAACACATTTAATAAAACAACGCGAAATGTATATTTATCCTACGCTAGGATTTTAGTACTTTTATGATAGATTGTTATATGTACAAATTGGCAGGAGAGATATACTAGAAATCCTTTTTCGTGTTTACCTATCCAATTCTAAAACGCTGTTTCACCTACATTCCAGCAAAGCAAGACAAACTTCAAAGTCCCTGTGTGCTGACATGTCCTGGGCGAACGGTGTGAAGTTAGCGCGAGTGGCAGATTTAACCATGTCGAGGAGTGCAACGTCAGAGCGGAATTACTGGCTCCTTTTGTTGGGGCTTGCACATGAAAGAACCCTCATCTGCCGACGCTGAATGGCCACCGTTTACATTGTCAGGCACAAAAAAACTTCTCGTACGCCTATTTTCCGAGGATAATACCTACCCGAGCCCTCTACGGCTACACATTACTTGAGCTTTGTTCGCCTGCAATTCTATAGAGCGCCGCCGGTCTTCCTCCCCGTCCTGGCTTTCGGAAAAGCAGTGTTTTCGTGGTACCACCTGCAATGGAATTCAAAATTACCTCCAGAGATCGCGCTGATGAAATACGGGGCCTTTCAATTCATTGAATCAACCTTTTCAAACACTTTTTTTTTAAATGGCGAAATGACATTCGAAACGTTTTTGAAGTATTGTAATGATGGCAATGGTGGCAATATGGCGGCAAATTACTTCCCGCTCGACAGGGGTTGCGGGAATGACAGGTCACGCCCGGAAGCTTCCCACGGTGGAGTTATTATAATAATTCTTCGCGGAGGATTTGGAAAAGGCATTAAAGCGGTGGGACGCGGTGACAACAACCGTCTTCAACAGGTATTTTGGTGTTATCTTTCGCTTAGAATAATTTTCTCGACTGACGCCTTTGCTTTTTTTTTCAATTAGTATTTATGAGGAAAAAGGTATTGTTTGGTAGCGCCAATGCTTCTATTGTAGAGGCTAAATTTTAATAAATCCACAGAATTGGGAACATTTCTGCTAAAACATTGGCTGTTGAAAGATATATCATTTTCGTCTGAATATGTTACTGTGTATGTTCTTTATATACATTGGAATATTTGTATAGGACACTAGGCTTACCCACATAAAAACACGCATACATTTATGAGTTCATGCTAGTAATACCTAATGGTGTGAACGGAACCTTTAGAGATAAAACATATCTTTGCATTTAATAGTAAAAACACCTAAGTCGATATCTGTCTGATATTTTTTTTAGTGTTTCCCATTTGGTCCCATTTTGGTTCAGTTCCGACAACGACATCCATTAGAAAACCATAAATCTATCTTTTACTGGTTGAAGTCGATTATTTTTTCCTTCAAGTTATAATCCTAACAGTTAAAATTTAACTTAGGTAGATATTCAGTCCATCGCCCAATCCTTTTCGTCTAATTTACATGGATTGTCTTAAGATCGTGCATTATTTTTAACCCAAACAAAAGACCAAAAAGTGGCCTGTCAGGTTTGAAGACAATTTCGTTTGTAACGAAAGTTACATTGAGGTAAAGCTTTCTTAACGTGACAAAAGAAAATCTTGTCTATTGGCATCTTGTGAATTTCAAACTTCAGGTGATAACTTCCCTTTTGCATGACTGACTTGCACCTATCAGGCTTAAAACTGTGTATGTCTACGAATTTTACCAATTATGACGTGTACTCTATTTTTAATAATACACATAGAACCTTAATACAGACTTTTCTCAATAGTCTTGATAATTCAGTTGCGACTGCATTACGTTCCATATTTTCAATGTTAATACAATTAAGTCAAAACTATGATGTTTATAAAAATAGAAAATAATATTAACCTTTTCACCGCCAATGTCTTAAACTGAGGCACATTAGACAAATGAATTTGATGTTCATGATTATCAGAGCAGAACTCAAAAGCGTGAAAACAAAATTAATCTTCCGGCGGTCAAAAGTTTAAATAATAAACAAATAAAAAATCTACATGTTTCGTTGATTTCGAACATTCTAAATCAATTTGTTATACTGATTTTCAGTTGGATCACCACAGTAAGTTATCAATTGCATGAATCGAACTTGCAAATGAAAACGATATAATGCAAATTCAGTCTGTAACAAGTCAAGCCCAATGAAAGCAGTATTTAAACGAGATACTATTACTAGATATCCGTGTTGGGATAGAAAGAAAGTATTTTAATATTTTATTCTTAAGGGTAATTTGTCTATCTAATTAATAAAGTGTTATGCTAGAATTATTGACACCCTACACTGTATGCCTGTCTGTTGTTCCAGATATATGAATGTCGACAATATGTTAAAAAAAGTATTCTTAAAATACGTACCATGTAATTCTAAGACCACTCTAACGCCAGCACCACACATAGCATCAACATCCATTATCATCTCCAGTAACTGTCCAAGACACAATGGTATATTGGAGCCAAGTATGAAAATTGGACCTAATAGTTTTCCAATTAACATAAAAAAATACACTTCACGCTGTTTAATCCCACAGTGGGGTAGCAGAGGCACTAGTGCTAAACATCCAGTAGCCGGACTCGAAGCCGCGACCTCCCGGAAGTCAAGTATTCGACCAGCTGGACCACAGACATAAGAATTAACTACTTAAAATTCCTTCTATAGAGATTGCAATCAACGTAGAAAGTAGTTTGGTAATTGTAAAATTTTAATTCATGCAATCAACATCCTTTTCTTTGATAACAACAACTGTTTCCGTTTTGTATTGAAATTTTAATTAATTCCTTCATTTCATTTAACCCAGACCAGTTCTCTGGAATTGCAGCTACACTAATTTCTATGTTTCAAATTAAGCGCAGGAATTTTCAGTTTTGAGGCACTGAAACTATGGCGGTTGAACATTTATGCTTGCAAACTGATTTAGCTCTAATGCAGTACCACAATGTATAGGTCCGTCTTCGAAATACACTGGACATCATTGAGCATATAAAAAAGTCGGATCTTTTTTCTGTAAAGACATTTAAATAGAATAATATTGTTACGCCCCGAGGTCGAGAAACAACGGCTAGAATGCCTTAGAGGTACGTCGAACATTCGAGAGGCCTAAGGAACATTCCAGTATCAAAGTCGGCGCATACAAACCACTACACAGTGCCTATATGCGTCACAATGTAGTAGAAGGATCTCGAAAGATCGAGAAAAGAGTGGTATATTTCGGAAGCCACAAGTACACAAGTACTTTCCTTACCTCACCACGAGTAGGTATAAACCTACTTACCTAGTGTTGGGTGTAGGTATAAACACGCGAGCCGGCCGCCGCGACTCACAATTAGGTATAAACCTACTTACCTACTGTTGGAATAGGTATAAACACGCGAGCCGGCCGACGCGACGGTTAGGTATTTAATTATTATTATTAGAAGTCGACTCGAGAAAGTACCTGAACCTACTCGAATGTTCTGGATTGTGTACCGTTGGTATATAAAGAGCGACGATCGAGTCGGCGGGACAGTTTCAACTAAACAGCGATATAGTGAACATCAAGAGAAAAAACTAAAGAGTGATAACAAGTGATTGTGTGATTGTAAAAGTGTTTATTAGCGGTTTTAGTGTAACGATTGTAATTAGTTTGTGTAATTACAGTGCCAGAAATAAAGTGTAATTCTTGATTTTCGTAATAGTGTCATTTTTCTATCGGTACCCACCCCCCCACGTACGTAACAATATCAAACTTATGGTGGAAGCAATCAGGTATTATATAAGGTCATGAAATTTCCTAAACATTGCAAAACAGAGAACGTTTTTTTTAGTAAATACCGTATTTTTACAGTATCTCTCAGTACAGTATTTAAGATTTATATGAAAACACCAGAATAAACCATGCCAATTCCATATCATATAAGACAACAAAATATCTTCTGTAGTGACTGCAGGGGCTTCCTTGGAGACCTCTATGCATCCACAGCGACTGAGGGGCAGCGAAGAAACTAGTTACACTTTAAAGAAAACCATGACTGCTATGTCATAAGGTTGAAAATACAGCGGTTGGAGCTGGCGCTCGTCGACTCCTGGGAATCGTGGCTGCTTTTTTGCCTGTCTGTCTGTCCTTCCGTCCGAGGCTTAGATCAGGTGTTTTTTTAAACAAGCACTTTTGCTTACGTCATAAGAATGGACACGAGAATGGTTCAGTTTCTGTCGAGTGTACGAGTTTTAGTACCCTCGAGTGGAAATTCGCAAGTACAAAGGTATATTTAATTACGGCTGGCAGGATTTGATCATGTCAGATCAAACATTATGTTACGTATCTTGTTAGACTACTGGATGCTGGCTGGGCTGGTCACTTACTAGTAAAATTTATATAATATATATATATATATATATTATATATATTTAAACTCTGAAGGAATACCGCAGAATGTTCGATAAAAGTCCCTTTGTTCATTCGGCAAAAAATAACAAAACTTATCCAATAAATTATTACTTAAATGAAATATTTTAAATAGCTTCATTTAAAAAAGTAGGATCAAGTAAAAGCTGATTCGATTTTTGACACACTTGATTCGAGTATCAGCGGCTGTATTTTTTTTAAACATAGTGAAAAAGCGTTCTCTTTACTTTCAACAAAATCTACCGAACATTCAGAGCGTGGTTATTAAGCTAAATTGGGATATTCTGTAGAAACAACATCGTTGTATTTGCTCTGAATGAATTATTATGTTTAGATGTTATGTCGAAATATAACATTAACTACAACTACAAGAATTTCAGCACTTCAATTCTTTAAGCGATCCTCATTTTCTACTTTGGTAAGTATTCATAGAATTACATTTAAATTCTTGTCGTCTGTAAGATGATAATATTTATTCACTACAAAATTTCATTGTACAGTGCACATTTCAAATAGACAACGGCAAGGTTGTAAAATGCGATCACATTATCGCTATAAAAGATTTGATTGTGGTAACCTAATAGACAGAAGCTCCATAAAGCTTAATACGTATTGCGTATAGAATCAGAATATTTGATACGCTTCCATGTTAGTTGAAATATTTTCGTATGTATCGTATCCATTGATTGAAATACCTTCAAAGCTAATTATACATAGTTTTGCGGCAATCCGGCCCAAAAGCTGTGTCAGTAATTGAAAAATTTGGTATTAGTATCGTTCGTATTCAATCAAATTTAATTAGACGAATTCGTGAATTGTTATTCATTAAACGACAGGTAGTACCTACTAATAGACATAGATAAACTAACGACCGCATTCTATATTAGGATGAATAGAGAGATTCGAAGCGAGCTGTGTCAATTGGGATAAATAAATGACCCTTTTAATGCAGATATCACTATTTCCGACCGTACCTATATTGTTTTTATGAATGTCCGTGAATTGCTTCGTTTACAAACTGATTTTGATGATGTTTTATTTTGTTGGAAACTAGGTAGGTGTATTGAATTACGGTTGGCAGGATTTGCTCATGTCAGATCAAACGATACTTATGTTAGGCTACTGGATGCTGGCCGGACTGGTAACTTACTAATAAAATTGTATTTAAAGTTTGAAGGAATACCGCAGGATGTTCGGTAAAAGTCCCTTTGGTAATTCGGCTAAATATTAACCAAACTTATGCAAAAAATAAAATATTTTAAATAGCGACATTTAAAAAGTAGAATCAAGTAAAATCTGATTCGAGTGTTGACACAGTATTTCGAGGTTACAATATGACCGGTTAGGAACGCAAAATCCAATTCGGGCATTCTAAAGCACTTTCGAAAATTGTAAATATTGTTTGTAAATATTTCTTCGCGGCGTTTGTCCCAGTTTCAATATTTATTACGAAATTGTAAAGAAAAAAATTATAACAAATTGTTCTCTTTAACAAAGAAACGGCGCAAATTGACTAAACGTTTTGTTTCGAGTCAACTCATTACAGTTTCGTTGTCTAGAGTGAATTGACAAGTTTTGTTGTTTTTGATTTGTATTCCAGCGTTATAAAAACAAATTGTTTACAATGTCTGCGCTAACAATCTGTTTATTTACGCAGACGAAACCCAAATAAGTAGCAATTGAAGCTCATGAAAACTTGTATTATTCTTCTGCACTAGGTGTTTTCTTTTGTCCGAATCCAAGGCTCACGTAACACAGATATGGTTTATCCAGCAAAACTAGTGGACTGTGTCAGACTTTGGAGAAACTAAAATATTTAACTGACTTAAAGTAGGAGATTGTCATTTTCACATCAGTACTTATGAAATATTATACATTTTTAGCCTTGGAATCTTCATTCCAACAGAAAAATAATCTTCAAAATCTGTCCTTAAACATCCGTCCGTAACTGATTCTAGTTCATCAATGAGCGACCTTAGCCTAAAATAAAGGTTCAGGCTCGGATTGTCGGTGATAGGTCAGCAAACGGTACATCAAATAGATTATAATACATACGAAGTGTGTGAACCCTATAACGGCGATGGGCTCACTCCCTGTCACGTTGGGTTAAATACGCTTGGTGAACCGTGGGTACTTGCTTTAGCTAGTGACTCTGCCTACCCCTCTTTGGGATTGAAGGCGTGAAGTGTATTTATTTTATTTTTATTTTTAAAATACATTTATAAATGCCACCTGCTGCTTGTTTAGTGAAATAAAAAGAAAATACAGTTCACGCCTTTTAATCCCAAAGCGGGGTCACGGATGCCCACGGTTCTTACGTACGGTATTTAACTCAACGTGACAGGGGGTGAGCCTATCGCCGTTATAGGGTTCACACACCTTGTGGTTTGCGGGTTTCATCACGATGTTGTCCTTCACAGTGCGTTAGTTTCGTTTAGTACGAGTTTAATGAATCCAAATATTTTATTTACGTAGTCGGTTTGCGGAAAGTCAACAACGCATGATAAAGTAGAAGAGCCATCAGTCGTTTACCCCGACTGTAAAAAAAACTGTAAATAAATTGCCTGTTGGGATAGCTTTGGTATTAAAAGGCGTGAGTGTATTTATTTATGAAATTATACTCACATTTTATTATTAAGCCATTTTGTGAAATAAAACCTTTTACAAAACGTGTCTCTTGAATTTGATGATCAATTATGTTCTACATTAAATAAAACAAATACGTAAAGCTTTCGAACTGTTAATCGATTTCCTCTTGTACGTATAACGTTTCGTCGATATTATTTTGTCTATATTTTTTACAGAAACGTGCACAGACACTGTTTTAACCGGCTTTTGTGTTGCGAAAACTAACCAAACCCAAACGTCGGGCAAACAACGAAGGTAAGCTGAATGCTTAACTTTGGTTAATCTTCGCGCTATAATACCCGTTTTAAACATTTAATATCATGTCAGAGCGCGTTTCCTTAAAAAATGATTTAACCAAAGCTTACCTTCGTTGTTTACCCAACGTTAGATACAGTTACATATGTCGTGGTCAAGAGCTGACCACGTTGATTTCGTCTACAACGTGTTAACGAATAAACGTAGCAACCATGAAACTGCGTACTCAGCAGATTTTAATAATTTCAGCACAGTTTAACATAGTTATTTTTATTTAGATTTGGTTCTTTTTTGTCTTAGTTAGCCTTTCTTAACAGCTATTAAGAAGGTGCTTTTCTTAGAACAACGAACTTCGTGTCACATATTATACACAAAGCGCCGCGCGCTGGTCGCCAAACCGTCCCTCAGTAAAATATCACCTTGATTCAAAACGTATAGCATTAGCGACGACGCGAAAGGGAAACAACCGTTTGCTATCTTGTTTAAACCAATAAGAATAAAAGAGAAACAAGCGTGAGATTCCGTGAGTTGCCGAAATTTTACTCAAGCTCGCGGGTTGGGATGGTGGGATAGGGAGGGATGGAGTAGGCGTGACCTTGTTTGTCCTTGACCCAATAAATAATGTTTAACAAATTTTGATTATTTGCACTCCATACTCGACTTCTGTGTTGTCCAAAATAAAAATAGTAGTGAAAGAATTACGTCGATACGTCAATTAGTTTCTGATTTATAAGTAAGACGGTGTGACGTCATCGTACAACACGCTCAGTCTGCTCACAATCAAGCGCGCGTATCGTTGAAATTTTACCAAAATACTTTTAAAATGTCAAATACAAATACTAGGAAATCATGTATTCCGCCTATATGTAAATAACACAACTACCAATTCGCCGGAAAAGTTGAAAGACGTTAAAATGCGAAAAAAATGGATTAAAGCTACGAAGAGATTAAATCCATTTGGAGATAAAAGTATAATTTATTGTTGCGAAAATAATTTTCTCTTTCTTGATCCTTTTCATTGCATTCTAACCTGCAATGACACGGTGTTCTGGCGTGTCATCATCATCACCTACTCTTTTTACTTGAACATAACCAATAGCATTATCGCCATTGCTGTCTTTTGCCGATCTGAAATAAGTTCCATATAAAAATAAATTTCCTTGTAAGTAAAAAAAAACACAAATAAAAAAAGGTTTAGTACATCTGTAACGTTCAACCCACTACATTTTCATCCTAAGTACCTATCCTACTTCCTACTAATATTGTAAATGCGAAAGTTTGTGAGTGTGTTTGTGTTTGTTATCTTTCATGAACGCTGAACTTCAAAAAATGCTGAACGGATCTCAATGAAGTCTGGAATAACACATAATATGTACGCACAGTTCCCGAAGGAAACGAGGGCGAAACTGCTGGCCTGCTGGCGGAAGCTAGCTTGCAATAAAACAATGTATAGAGGTACCTATGTATTCATTTAAATTTACTAAGAACGGCGGTACCTACCTACCTGTATATACATCCATACCAATAGCTACAAAACTATTTGTAGCAGGTAACACATATTTGTTGTCTTTAACGTAAAAAAATATAATGGTAGGTACTTATATTATTTGAGATACATTCCATCATGAGATAAGTTGGGTACTTTGTTTTTATAAAACAATTTAGAATAGATAAATTATTAAGCAGTAGCACGGAAAGTACCCTCACCTCGCATTTCGGCGGCAACGAAATCACTATTAATTTGTTGACAAATAATGCGCAAATTCGATTGTCCTTTTCGAATCCTTCATCCATTTTACTAATCGAATAATATTCACTATAATTAGGACGAAAACAACAAAATACTGCCCAAGCTTTTACACCTGGCATTTTCGCGAAAAAACGACCAGGTTACAAAATGGAATAAATAGGAAAAAATAATTTAAAATGTTTTTATTATTATTTGTTTCAATTTGTCTATATTTCACAAGTCTTATAATTGTGGTTTTAGATAATATAATTAGCAGATAAATATAGAAATGTCGATTTTGTGAGACATAGGCGTCAATTCGAGTTCCATTTTGTAACTTTTTCAAGGTAATATAAAAGAAGAAACAATGTAATTTAGGCAAAAGTTGTTTATTTATTGTCTTTTACCACTACATTTTAACGTCCCCTCATATTCGGAATTTCCATAATAGCTTTGTCTTTTGTGTAATAAGGTCAAATACATCCATTTTGTTACTATTTGATATTTCAACATACAAACTTTTAGTGTTAATAAATGTCTAAAGTATTTCAGTTATTTGTGTTATATTTTATGACAAATATTTATAATTGCATATTATAATAACCAGAAATTAAAAAAGGAAATTCTTAAAGGAAGTGTAAATTTATAAAAGAAACATTTCTCAAAATAGGACAGTAACAATATGGAATTGTTTGGTAACGCGACGGAAACGATAAGGCTAAGTTCACAAAAGAAAATTAAACATGAATTTTAGTACAGGTACATAATTATGTGATTTGGACTAAATACCTACCTATTCGTAATTGCCTTGAAGCTAACAGTAATAGGACCTACCTACGGTCAGTAGTCTTAACTCGCCAAACAAAAATATACTTGCCTAATAAAAATAACTAACCCTTCTTTATTTTATCAAATAAACATAAATTGTTGAGAATTGTCTCAATATCTCGATGTTTGAATCTTAAATTGAATTGTCTCAATCCAAACATTTATCACATATATAATCAAAATGGGCATTATTCCCACTGCAAGTTAATCAATAACGATGTTTACACACCATGCAAATACATGTTTTGGAAAAATAAATATGCATTTTGCATAGAACAAATAAAAACGATTTTTTACGATTTGTTACAATAGATTTCGTTCCAGTCTTAGTAGACGAGCTAGACGGGACATTTGTACTTTCACTTTATTTGGTACCAGGCGGTTATCAGTGATGGTATCCTTTACCATCAAGGCAGTCTGCAAAAAAATAAACGAAATGTTATGGCACCGTTTTAGGTAAAGTAAGTACATAATAGGTAAGCAAATGCAAAACCATTAACCAAGCTTTTTTACACCATATTACTTGTACAAAGTGAACTCGCCTTTAGATTTCCATTTTGTAACTTTTTTGTTCCGCATATACATAACCAAACAAAATGGAAGTAACGCGTCTCTTCTTGCTGACATGTTCAGTGCTTGAAAAAATACTTAATTATAGTTTACGTAACATATTTTTAATGCTTAGTTCTCACATTGTATGGTAGTATCGTTTGACAATATCACAATATAAAAAAACACGCACTTACCAATAAATATCCGGTTACAAAGCAGAAGAAAAAAAAGCACGGTAACGCTGGCTCAGGTTCGGACACGAATGATTGTGATTTGACGTGGATGCCAGTAAATACAAAATGTCGGAGTAGTTTAATAATGTTGACAGATTAAAAATTCCTTCTTTGCTAAATCGTTTTAAAATCATAAACTTTGAAAATACGGTTACAAAATGGAATTTCCATGCACAGCCGTAATCGTAGGACAAGATTTAAATGCAAAAATATAATATTATCTTCAAAGGCGTATCTTATTTTTTATTGTTTAACACGATAATAGTAAACCTTACAATCAAATTCATGTTTTTTTTCCTTACTTTCGAATAATATTGTCGTGAAAATCGAAATTAAAACTACGTCATTCCATGTAGGACACACGTAAAAAGGGGGGGGCGTGTAAGCTAAAAAGATATTTTATTATTAATTTTCCTATTACAGAGTACATTTTTCTATGTTGAATCTAAACATTATTGAATATATCTATGAATATTCACAAATGTCAAGTGTATTAAGGTAACCGATTTTGTATAAACGATGTGCGAACTCATAGGACACAGTGAAAAAGCAGTGGTCGTTTTTTCGCGAAAAAGCCCACCTACTATTATAACTGCTGACGACTTGATACTAAGCAGACCGCGGCTTGCGCGGCGCATTGTAACATGAACATGACGTCACAAGCGGTCACGTGACTGTTAGCGGGACTCGATATTTTTCGAAATGTTGAGTAAAATTAAAAAGAGATAAAATTAAAACTAATTTACAACAAATGGCGATGGGCTCACCCCCTGTCACGTTGGGTTAAATACGCTCGGTGAACCGTGGGCATTTGCTTATTAAGCAAGTGCCTCTGCCTACCCCGCTTTGGGATTAAAAGGCGTGAAGTGTATGTATGTATACAACAAAAACTAGTGTAGGTATTTATATACATACAGGCTTTACTGAAACAACATTTCAAGCTTTTTGGCATACCTAGCAACATTCTTCATTAATCGAGCGACGCATGCCCGTGCAGATGGATGTATTTTTTTTGTCAACGTTTCCGCGCGCGTTTTGACAATGTTGTATCGGTATTCCAACAGAGTACTGTGATAGTGTATATAGTACGTGTAACAGCCCGATGTAGTGATAATGTCAGTGAAACAGTGTGAGTGTACCGAGAGAGATAGTTAGTTACCTACTCGTTGTAATCTACCTACCTCGAAGCGTGTCGTCGTCTGTGATCCGGCCGAGCGGCCCGGGTGTGTTGCATAGAGTTAGAAGATTACCATAATTTGTAGCATTTGTTATATACTTACCCCCTTACCAATAAACACGTTGTCACTTACACAACTGTTATTACAGGTCTACTTGAACTGGTTATTCCGTATTTGACATACAACCGACAAGATAAGTTGAGCTTTGTGTATCTTCGAAATAGCAATGTCGCCATTATTAGTAAGACCCCTATTGTTTTAATACTGTCACGTATCTAACTCTACTCTACTTGCAAAAAATACCATTATCCATCCATCAAATGGTTGTTACGCTTATTCATAAACACGTTGTATAACTCACCTATCGTGTGTATCGTCTTTTAGGAACTTTGCATGTTCCCACTAAGAAAGGATCTAGAAAGAAAGGATGCCTTATGAGTACTGTGAACCAGCGTTTGATCACCATCCTGCCTGATGTTAAGCAGCGATGTGGTCTACGATGGAGCACACTTGTTCAGAAGGTACCTATTCACCCGCGTCTTGAAGACCTTCAGACTGTACTGCGCAGGAAACACAGACTCCGGCAAGTCGTTCCACATCCTGGCGGTTCGCACTATGAAAGTGGACGCAAACCGTTTGGTTCGCGTAAATGGCAAATCCACCTGGTATGGATGACGTCCCGCCGTTCTCCTGGTTGTTCTATTGTAAAAAGGCGATGGGGGTATTAGGTTATTAGGTTAGGTAAGTTATTAGTTCAAAACTATATCTACGATTCTTCATACGACATTCCTTCCGCACTGCTATATTGACTTTAGTTAGATAGGTACAGTCGGTAAGAATCTAGTCTACCACTCTATAATATTGAAACTCATTATTGTACATTAACGTTGATTTTTTGCTCGCCCCAGTATAGCAATTCTGTAACATTTTTCATGGCTGATGAGCCCTGACAGTTTCTTACATGCAAATGCACTCTACCAATATCTAAAAAAATGTAGTCCACCACTAAACACTATGAAATTCTTACTGAAATATAGGTATGTCAATGTAACAAAAATATGTATGAAAAAGTAACAAAATGTTAGGGATTATCAAACGTGTAAAATGCTATGTCTTATAGATGTTTTAGTGACATAGGATCATCATCATCATCAGCCCATATTCGCCCTCTGCTGGATATAGGCCTGTCACGCCACTGTGATCTGTTTTCGGTTTCTCGCGTCCGGCATCTGCCAGCCATCTTGCGCATATCATCAGTCCACTTTACCTAAGGGCCTACTACACTCATATAAAATTATAGACTCATCGCATAAAAAAAACAATAAATGTAAAGAAACGGCTAAGCTCTTGTATCGTAAAAAGATGACACAATGTGCTTGTTCTTCCTTGAGCAAGCTAACCAGTACCCCCCCCTCTATGGGTTCCCGCCTTGTCGTGGCGAGGGGGCTTAGTACCCGGGTAGGGGCACCCGGTGAAGCTAAGAGGAACCCACTGGGCCGGTCTGTTGCAGACTGGCCAGCCCGAGAGGGACCGCTGTCCCGGGCTCGCTTTCGAGCCCGCAGACAAGCGGTCAGGCTGCGTCCCATGACGCAGCCACACTGAAGGCCGCGGAGGGAGAGGACAGTCGGTATTCCGACCGCCGCTGTCCCTATCCTCCGCGCCCTTGCGGGGCCGTCACCGCTAGATGGCGGCGTGGAGGGGCCGCAGGGGAAGAGGAGTGTCAGTATTGCGGTGCGCTGCGCTCCCTATCCTCTGCGGCCGGAAGGGAGGAAGATGTCGGACCCCACGAGATCAGGGGTCCGACGCCGGCGGGGCGGTTGGGTTGTGGCCGTCCCGTCGCCAGCCCTGTAGTTCCGGGCGTATAGAAAAGAATAGGACTACGGTATCCCCTGCCTGGCGTATAAGGCGTCCTAAAAGGGGTCCTTGGGGTCGTGGGTGTCGGAGTGGGGTCCCCGGCACCTGCTTGGACGGCCCCGGGAAGGGCGGCGTTACCCTATGGCCTGGTAACTGCCGCCGGTGAAGGAGGTCGCTGGGGCAGACACACCACCGTCTGCCCCGAGCCGGAGTCCGACAGGACCGATCGCTTGGGCGGGTCCTGATGCAATTCCTTCGGGTACTCCCGGGACCCGTCCTGCACGCGACACGGAGGTCATCATGGGGGTTTAGTCGGTAAGAGTCCGACACTATCCCGTTCGCTGTCCCCATGGCGGCGGGGTGTCCATGAGGATTCCCCCATGTAAAAAAAAAAAAAAAAAAAAAGCTAACCAGTACCCACTTCAAATACTTCGTATTTGTTCGGCGCTCGTCAAGTTTCTCTCAAACAGTATCCGTCGCCTGTTTGCCCTTTGATTTCAAGTTATTCTAGACGGTAAATAGAGTAAGTAATTGATGGGCGTGGAAATAAATTTTCCAGTTCTTTCACGACTCTACGCTATTAAATAATACAATATAAGAAATTTGTAACAGTTGTTCACTGTAATTGCTCACAACTAGGCTACTAAATAAATGAATCTATGTTTAAACTTTATTATCATGGCTAAAATCTAATGGGTAAATTTTCACATAGTAAAAAGAAGTGTAAAATATGGGAAACGTACAGATTTTAATAAGAACAGTAAAATAAAAAAACAAGATCGTTAAAAACATAAGCCAATGAAGTTTCTACTTTAAGATTAGACTTTTGCACAAAACATTCACTTCTTAATGATTAACAAACTTACCACATCGACAGAAATATATTATAATAATAATAATAATACATATGTATGTATGATATATATAAACACGTTTAAGTATAGTAATCAAAATAACAGAGAGAAAATAATATAAAATAACAAACCTTAATTCCCAACTTGTTCCGACCATAAGGTACTACAATATTAAATTTCATTTTTACATAAAGATTTTTAACATTAAGATATTAAACTAGTACAGAAAATGTATTTCGGTGGATTAACCAGCAGAGACCCATTGTACTAAGTACAGCGGATATCGATTCCATACCAGCTACTCTTCATGAGCAAATGACTTGCCATACACACAAAGGTATTATCCTATGTTGCTACATCAATACGTAGCATAAAACTAAGTCGCCTCCCAGTTAGTTAATATTCATCTTATATTTCTAAAATGACCACAATAGTGACAATTGTTCTACGAACATGCAATGGTACTTCAGACCAAAAACTGAGAGAGCAATATGAACTATAGAAAGAGCAAGAGAGAGTAGCAGGGAATTTCTGAAAACAAATATAAATTGCTAGTAAAAGAGAGAGTTTGGATCCAGAAGTAAATTCCATACATTTAGGCGGAAAAGAGAAAGACTGCTACGCGGCTTGCAAGTCTATTTGTGTTTGGTATGAGATACCTACGAATTCAACGACGCAATGTTCTCGTGAACATCTACATTTTTATGTGTTAAATTTATGGTGGCACCTTTGGTATTTCTTTCCTCGTCAAAATATTCCAACTAGGTACCAACATAACAACCTGACGAAAGGTACTGTTTCGGGAAATCCTATATTTCTATGCCATAAAATTACAATTTACGTTATCGCAGGTACTGCTTCTAAGAAATAAACGCTCAGTGAACACGACATAGGCTATCAACCACCTTAATTGTACCTGTTCCTATGAACAGTGGAAGTCTATATAAAACAGCTTAGCTCGGCCCGACTTGCGGTGGGTTAAGTTAAAGAGAAGGTAGTACCCAAATAAAGTATACCGCCATTAACGCGAAATGAGTTCCCACCTGCGCTTGACCCCGTCCTCGTTAATGACACAGAATTTATTACAGACCAGAGGCGGCCACAGACAGTACTCATTGTGCTGTATTAAAAGCCTTTTCTTTTGTTTCTCTTCAGCGAATCCGTTTGTTTTTGTCGAAACGAATAGATCGTTGCGGTCGAGGGTAAGATAAAAGTTTTTTTTTTCTCCACGTATTTTCCCCTTTTGTTTAAATTTCTTTTGGCTAATCCAACAAATTGCTGTTATTTGCACGTGACTTTTTTCTCGGCGAGAGCGTGTGTATTTGACTTTTTCCGGCGGACTTGTTTGTTTTCATCTTTATGTACCAATGAAGAAGTGAATAAAAAAATGTTTTTCATTGTTTTCAGAACTCACCCTGGGCTTCGAGTGTGTGCATAAAATATAGAGTACCCACATTTTAAAACACGCTTTTAGGGTAGAAAATCTATTACTACATTAGTTTACACCGCTAATTATCCTCTGCACGAATACAACCATTTGCAAAATAACTAACTAAAAGTTATTTTTGTAGCTAGACTTACGACCCCCAAAAGCTAAAAGTCAATTCGAACTAATGTCTATAACTATGTCCTAACAAACTTCGATTCAATTATCCATCACGGCCGAGTGGACAAACAGTAAATTTGAAATTTGTGTTATCTACTAACAGATAGCCGATCGTTTATTATTAGTAGGTGGTTGGTTTCACATCTATCCTGCCTCCACATTCCCCCTTTCACCCGTCAGAAAACTGAGCTCTACATATTGCAGTCTTTCGAACTTGGGATGACTGAGTGCTGTTTGTACGCTAAGGTCAATTTAAAGTGTAAAGTTGATGTTGCCATGGCAGCGAGTGTACGGCGGGATTTGATTCGCGCTCGCCGGCTGCGAGTTGATTGCTCTTCCCGAATCCGTTTAGTGTCTCATAGTAACGAGTGACGTACAATCAGAGCCTTCACTGGCACTGGCGTATTGGCAAAGTGTGGTTTGGAGATTGACACAAAACTGTGATTGATTTTATGGGAGGGGACTGACAGTGTCTATATACTGTGGTATATCCCGAGTACATAATTTGAGATAATGCTGTAGAATTTATTTAGTAATGACGTAACGTTGTATGTTTAGATGACTTAAAGTAATTTAGTACAATGTGTGTTCTAAAGTCATCAGATTTATATTTTTTTTGTGGATCCATACTTTATACGTTGACGTTTAAAAACAAAGATTTTTTACTGGTTATCTACTCGTTTCTGTTACTTACTTTAATAAAGCAGCATACGGCATGGATTATAACAGATTTTAGCGTGTGAAATAAAAACTGTTATTGCTACCAAATATCGAATATACGAATACAACCCATAATGAAGTCTTACTGGCAAAATTACGTTACGATGTAATTCCTCTGAAGGATACGGCTGCAGGAGTTGTTTGAAAGCGGAGCCAAACATTCACTAAACCAACAGTCACTTCGACTGTACATTGCGGTCTGTCTAACTTACACATTTGCCTCTCCAATTTGATTAACCGACCTCCGGTAACGAAACTTTGGTTTGTCGCAAAGTTTCAATGAACCTGGCAGTAGGACACCAGGCGTGACTGCGACTGTGGTTGTCCTACCACGTTGGTGCAGCACCTTCGTTAGTTCAACTTGTCGCTAGTATAATAGGTAGGCATTAGAACAAAAAGGCACTGAGGCTTTCAAGCTGCAGGACGGTATTTTAATTTCAAAATACTGCTTATCGTGTTACGGACTGAAATTTTGTGTACTATAATAGTGATATGTGTAGTTTGTCACATAATGATGTGTAGCACATAATTATACAACATAACACCTAACCTAGTAGTAATCTAAGCAGTTTGCCTTATGTCCAAAGTCTACCTTCTTCAAGGAGTCTATCATACTACACATACGGAAGTCTATATGTAATATTTTGTATTGCTAATACCAACACTATATAGGAACGTTTTTAGTTTACTGACATCATAGCCATATTGGTAAAAAAAAATTTCTTAATTTTAATTTTTACGGATGTATAAATAACTTTGGAGCCTAAATTTGGCCCTTGCGGGCCGTCAAATAGTATGTGAATAGTGGAAAAAACATCAAGTGAAAATATGTAAAGCACTTTTGTTGAAACACGCTTGATTGAAACCATTTTCCAATCATACAAACGTCACCAGTTGAGTCGGGCTCGGGACTTATGAACAAGGAAATGAAAACTTCAAAAATCAAAGGCACTGTTATAATCTGTGTGAATGACGCCTATGTAATCTACGGGGTTTAGTTTTTGCTTTCATTGCTAAGTCGAACACAATAACATACAGACAGTTGATTACTTACAATGTTTCAGTTGTTGTTACTCGCCAGGTAGAATCCCACTGTCAAACTCGATAGAAGAGATCGACGAAGAAGATAAGCAACGAGGACTTGTGTGGAACCTATGCCAACAATCTCCCATCTCCAACGAAATTACAAGCATCGGAAAAGTATGTCGCGTTTAAGTGAAAACCGCCAGGTGGACGGCGAACACGAGGTCGTCACAACTTTAAAGCCATCAATTCATAATCATCAGCCAAATGATAACCACTGCTGACGAGGGCCTCCTCCAATGATATCCATGATCATTTGGGGGGAAATACCAATAATCGCCACGCTGGGCAGGCGGGTTGGCGATAGCAGTGGTGTTGTGGTTTAAATCATAGAGAGCGCTGCTACCCGTCCTCTGGAGAGTTCCCTCGGTCACCTCTTACGGCCCCCACGACGTGAAAAGTTGGACGGGGATGGCCGTAAATAGAAGAAATACGTCTGATAATTTTCTTTTCACATCCTAGACTAGAAATATACAATAAATATATTATGGATTAAAATAAACGAGATGAAATTGACAAAAAAAAATGGTTAATAACCCTTCGGATCAAATGATAAAGTAATGTATCCTCATATTACTCTGAGAAAAAAAATGCAATTTTTCTTTTGTAAGTAGCTAACGTTAAAAGTTATCATTGCTTTGGCGATTATACCTTATACTTATGCTGCTATAATGCTTGGAGCCTTTAGTAAAAGCTCCCTTGGGGCGTGTTGACCTGTCTGGAGGTGACGTTGATCGTTCAAACACGAATTATTGACTTGGTATTTGACTACTTGAGGCAACCACAGTGTATTTATTTACATACCTATAGATCGAGTACCAACAGCTGGCACGTGCACAGTACTTATACTAATGGAATTTAACTAGTACAGCATGTTTTTTTATGTGTGTCACTGAGACATAAGGTTTGGAATTTCATCGAACGAACGAAAACCTTCAAAGTATTTTTGTTTTTTGTTTTTCCTGAAATTGTTCAGTATCATGGGCTGAGTGACTTTCTCGAATTTAACCAACATTTTTAATATAACCTTGTATATGAACACAAATATATTTCACGCCTTTTAATTAAATCCCAATTTGACTACATATTTTTTTGTAATAAATTTAAATAAACAATTTGGACCTAAATTTCCCTAAATCATGATAAATACGTTTTCTATATTATTGTTTAAATTAGTGTAGTCATACATGCTATGCAGATAGCCAGATACCGACGCGTTTCAATGTATATACAGAATTTAGTAAAATTTAAGAGCTACGTGGGTAATATGTTTACTGCCCAGAACAGAATTGAATTTTAGATGCGTAAAACTCATTTGAATTTAGAGCAAATTAGAAACTTAGATGCAAAGTCGACTATGTCCGTAACTAAATTCATTAGATCTTTAGTGCATAAACGACTTTGTATCATGGTAAATATTGAAATGATTCCGCAATGAAAAATATAACCGCTACTGGATAGTACTGGCCACTCGAGTAACTGGAGTTCGCTCTTTTACGAATTGAACTTTTAAAAAAAAAAGCTTTCTGATAAATTAAATTTACTCAGCCGTATTTATCCCTTTGCAGACATATTTTTGGATTTATGTGGCCTATAATAAAAATACACTCACGCATTTTACCCGAAAGTGGAGTAGGCAGAGGCACTTTATGTATTAAATACCAAAGGTTCACCAATCAACACGATAGCGGCTGAGCATGTCGCCGCTATACTGTTCTTAGACACATTATTTATCATTAGCATAATTAATTAAAGTGAAACAATGCAAGTTTTCCCTCTTCAAAGTTAATTTATCTTGTTTGTCAGGAAACTATTCAAACGATCTAACCTCGCTCTCGTCTGTGCCGCCATCTCTTGGGGATACGCGGAGGTGGTAGCGCCGGTGGCGGCCTGGGACGTCGGCGGCGGCGCCGCTCTTCTACCTAAACAGCCACGCTTCCGGAAGCAGGAAGCGGTTTATAACATTCATTTATTACTACCCTCGGTGTATAATTATCCACTACTCGACTATAAACTGCTTATAAAGGTAAACAGAAACAGTCTACTAACCTTCGATCGGCGTACACTTTGAGCTGTTTCAAGTTATGTATGTATTTCTTGTTTGGCTTGTGCTTGGGGTTTGAGAAGTTTGCTAACTACAGTTTACTGATTTCCAAAGTTGTTCCGTATTACTTCGATATATTACCATAGTAGTTAGGTGGGTCAAATAACTATTCTCCTTAGCATTACACGAGCAGGCAAGAATTGTACGACAAGATGTTACGTTACGTACTATATCGGCTCTATCATAAAATAAATAAATATTGTACAACAACACACACATTGCCTTCATTCCACGTTAAGTAGCTAAAGCACTTGTGTTATGGAAATCAGATAACGAGATATATTTACTTATATATTTTTTTTTCATTTAAATATATATCATTAATATATATCACTCAAAATCTTGTTATTTTTAATCGACGCCGAAAAACAGAGTATTTAAGTCGATGCCTTTTTTATATTGACCACGCATCACTTTTTATAAAGTAGTCCGATTTTGTTCATTCATCTTTATTGGAGTACACCCTGTCCAATAAAAAGGTGGTAATTTTTTTTTTTGTTTTCAGCATTTTGCTCATTTATTTTTTTTTTTGTAAAAAGGTTTTACTTGCGTTTTTCTCTGATGACTGAGTGAGACGAAATTGTAAAATGGCAGACTATCAAGTATATTAAAGCTAATGGCCTTTGTGGGTACCTAGTTTTAATGGATTAGTTTCAGTAGTACGTACTTGGAAAATAAGACTAAATGTACCTTAGTACCTTTAGGGTACAAATGAAAGTAAACCGGTTTAATCCGGTATATACCCTTATCAAGGAGCGCTTACTTGCGGATCTCCGCAGGGTTCGGTCGTCGCTCCGCATGTGTATGGGACCTGCTATTTGATGACATCCTAGGGGCCATGGTTGCTATTCCAGTTATCGTGTTGCAAGACAAAACAACTTTAAAAAAAAATACTTTGATTATTTAATGGATGCCATTGTCCGAAAAAAAACAAATGTGAGTGACCTTTTAAACAAAAAAAGCAACCACATCGGTTCACCCAATCAAAAGTTTCGAGGTAACAAACATTTCAACATAAAAAAATATCGTCGAAAAAAGGAGGAGGTATTTACTCTTCTTTTTTTCGCCCGATCGATTAAGCAACAGAGTAAATCGAGGTAGGAAACTTGATCTATAATAACTATCACTATGCATAGTATTTTCTGGACAATTACGCTGATAGTAGTTTTATTATTACAACAAAGCAGCACTGCGCAGCGTCACCGACAAACAGCACCCAATATTGGCTTTAAAAGAATTGCCGACTGGCGAAGGTAAATTCAATTTCGCATCAACAAAGACCCTTCGTCGATTAAAGTTCTGGCCTCGGTATAAAAAATAAACGCTGCTTTTGTTAGAAGCATACACACGGTTATAACTAGTTACTCTTAATATCAGAGGTTTATAACACCCACCGACAATATAAATTGCTTTCGGTATTTTTCTTTATTTGCCGTCACTTTCCCGAAATCGCTAAAGCCAGGAGACTTGAAAGATACTAAGCTTCCATAGGTAGTAAACGATTCTACAAAAGAAGCCCTCAGTTATATATAAAATAATATAGAGAAACTACGCGAATTATATAGTGGGCGTTCACTTATTCTAACATAATGCCTTTTTATACTGTAGTATAATTCATTCCAAAACATTGACCGTTTTTAAGTTACGTATCGTGTAACTTTTGTTTCAAGTAAGGAAGTTAAATATCACTGAAGTAATTTCTGAATTGCAAAATACAATTTAACAAATATACAAACACACAAACATTCCTTTTTTACAATATATATTAGTATAGACTTGTATCTCAGTGTAACCTTTAAAGACAGTTTTTTTTTATTTAGCCTGGTTCGTTTACCACTGCTGGGCAAAGGCCTACCCAAAGGACTTCCACTCCTCTCTATTATGGGCCACCTCCTGCCACCCGGGTGGAGGTCGATCCAGGTCGGTCTGCCATCTCCGCCTTAGACAGCCTCGTCTGCGGTGTCCGTCGTTGGGCACCATCGATTGGGGTCCATTCGAATGACGGTCGCTGCTCCAACATCTGTTGCCATGCCATGATAGATGTGATTAATTTAAAGGTAGATTAAGCAAAGATTGAAGAAGCAACTGTCTAAAATGTAGTAGTCCATATTTATATTACAAATTCTCCGCAAAGTCGCGTAAAAGCGTCTGTGGTCCAGTTGGTCGGATACTTGACTTGTAACCGGGAGGTCCCGGGTTCGAGTCCGGCTACTGGACGTGTACC
>SJJU01001602.1:0-67746 GCA_012932125.1 Conopomorpha cramerella | reverse complement strand
AACGCTTTCGCTATTTAAATCTATTAAAACAAAACAATTCACGATTCATGGTACTTACAAATATTTTTTTACGTCTTCGGACAGCACGGTATTCATGTTGTTTACTGTGTTTATGGAGAATAATATTAATAATCACTTTAGACACTATAAATATCTTATATTTTACGTAGTAAAATACCACGAATGTGAAATAACTGCATAAATTCAAGATCCGTTTACAAGCGTGCAGTTTTAATTTTGAGTATACGGACGTTGCAGTTGAAATTACAAACCCTTTCAAAATTTTTGTCGTTACATTGACAAGCTAAGCGCTCGCTCGCTCTCATTGGTTGAGCGCGGCTGGCAATAGACAACAAGTTTATTTTACTCAGCTCTGCATATTTTGAATTATGAGCCCTATTTGCTAGTGAGAGAGTTTTTATGGTGCATGTTTTCCACGGCCGCGGCCATTCAACATGGAGGCAAAGTCCTTTTGTTTGATATTGTAGATGGAACATTTTACTGAAACAAGATATTATTGTTTGATAAATAACGTACTCGTTAAAAATAGTGTCAGAAATAACTGATATATAGAATAAACGGGAGATTTAAATACTTATAAGTATTATATTTGCCATATGCAAGGTAAAAAAATTTAAATCCGAGAGGAGTTCGTAAAAGCCCCACGGGAACGGGAAGAAAACTTTCACGCGTAAGATAAGAAAAATCTTTAAATGTAAAGTGCCACCAAAATTTGGGGCAGCAATCAAAATTTATTCGCAGCCACCAAAATTATATCAATGCCACCAAAATTTTCATCTGGCCGCCAAAATTAGGTAACTACACTTTGAATACCGATGATGTTTCTTTTCACTGAATTCAGTAGGTACCTATTAGTATAAAAGGGAGAGGGGACGAATCCAATTTCTTAGTACTAGTGTCGTACAAAAAATGCATGCAAAATGAAAGAGCGATGGGTAACCCACCTAGAGTTAGAGTGATGGTAGGTACAGCCCGGGAGGAAGTGCTGTCTTGATGTGTGTAAGACGTAATGTGCTCAGCTCATAACAGACGCACAAAACGTCATTCCGATCGTGGAATTACAATGCTAGGAATGCTGATTCTGGGCCTGTTCGTGAGAGGTAGACTAACCGGGATAAACGGAAGAAAATAGGAATAAGAAGCAAATAATATTTTTTAATCGCTTTGTGATTCCTGGCTATCCGAACTACATTCTTTCTTTAATAATAGAAACAATACGTCATCCGCCATTTTGTGGCGGCGGCCATCTTGGGTTTATTATAGTGTAGGTAGACCAAAACGAGACAACGATGTTAAAAACATGCAGGAATGAAAGAGTAAGAGGCATGACTTCTGTGCCTTACTGCATATTATGGTAAATCTAGATACAAACTGTCAAATTAATAATAAAAGTGACAGTTTGGATCTAGAAGTACATCATTTTCCGTATATTTTAGTGGGAAAGAGACAGAATGTAGGTGGTACGCGGCTTGAAGTCAAGTGTTTGGTCTGTCTAAGTCATAGACTTACCATCCCTCCGCTACGCTTATTCTATGGTCTGAGTAGGTAGTGTAATGTATTCTACACTAGGTACCTATTCTATAATAAGGTCTGTTTTGCTTACATTTTTTTTTCTAGAATTTAATAAGAAGTATTTTGTTTTAAAATGATGACTGCAGACAAATTAATACTTTACAATATTTACTTACTTGAAGCAAGTTTTGCCGTAGCAAGCTTTCTTCAAGAGTTATGATCAGAATCATACAGATTCTGAAGGACTTCGAACAATACCTACGTAGGTAGGTATACCTACAGTCTAATTTCATTTGATATTGTGTCCTATAACCGGTTTTTTGTTTTTGTTGTTATTTATGGCTGTTGTGCCCTCAGACCAAATCCAACTACTTATACCTAAGTCTATTTTTAACGACGCAGTAATTTGACAGTTCCGCTGCTATCAATTTAGAGTAGGTATGTTTTACGAGATGAAGATCTTTTTGTATTCAATTTTCACCTTGATTTACATAGAAATAAAGTACCTACCTATCATGGGAACTGTCAAATTTGTACGTCAAATTAAAAATTAGGTATACGAAACACATGCAAGAGTCGAAGAGTAAGGGAGAATATTTTCTGTCCCTTACCAGTCGGATAAGTGACAGTTTAGATCCAGAAGTACATACATTTGGGGGAAAGAGACCGACTGAAATTGCTACGCGGCTAGCAAATCTAGGGTGGGGGTCGGTTGAACTCACGCGCAGGCCTTAATAGGGAGATCTTTTTTTTTCTAATCACTATGAACAAGCGTTTGACCACCATCCTGCCTGATGTTAAGCAGCGATGTGGTCTACTATGGAGCACACTTGTTCAATAGGTACCTATTCACCCGCGACTTGAAGACCTTCAAACTATACTGCGCAGGTAACACAGACTCCGGCAAGTCGTTCCACATCCTGATCTTGAAAACATATTTGTTTTAATGATAAAAATAAATAATTTTGTATTTTTGAATATTTTAGTACGTTTTTTTATTATTTGTGTAAGTTATTCAAATTTGGGACATTTTTGTAACATGTAAACAAACAATAAAAAGTGCTTAACATCAGGCAGGATTGTGGTCAAACGCTTGTTCATAGTGATAAAAAAAATAAAAGAAAAATACTGTCACCTTCAAGCAGTCAGGTTAAAGTTAGTCATTTCGTTGACATTTATCCCCTCTAATACCTACAGCTAGCGCCATTTGTCATAACGAGAAACATGGTCCCTGAAAATTCCCCATAAACAAACAACATACAACATATATAAAAGAAAGTCGTGTTAGTTACACTATTTATAACTCAAGAACGACTGAACCTATTCGTTTGAAAATTGGTGGGGTAGATAGTTTAGAACAAGGAGACGGACATAGGATACTTTTTATCCCGATGTAATTCTATATCCTATATCTCTATGTAACAAGTGAATATATGAGTACCTAGGTATTAAGGAAAACAAGTTATACGGGTAGAGACAAGGAGGATTTTTATACGACTTTTCATTCGGTACCTACTCTTATTGTGATGTTTTTTTTTGTTGGAAAGAAGATAGCTGGTAGTTTCGCAGGTGGTCCCATGACAAGGAAATCTTTAGAAATTAGAGATCTTTAAAAATTCGTAGGGATGACTAGTAGGATCGTAGGATAAAGTCGGTTCTTCTTGGTTTTAAAAATATTAAAAATTCTTTTCAATATTTTTTTATTGGCTAAATTAACTCTTTAGGATGTCTGGAATACTATGACTTAAGCCCTATCTGTGGCGTATTTACAACCTATACAGCCAGTGTCGACCTCAGAACCTCACGATGGCAAGTTCGGAAGGACGAGTAGGTTAAAGTAACTTTTATCATAATTTTATTTTAGTGCTAGACAGGTAATCGAAAAGACCAGGTAATTTTGTCACTCACTGATTCAACTTTTTAAATCACCGATCATCAAAAAAAACGTTCACTGGACCGAATAAAATAAGGCTTAATGTTCCCAAATAAATTAAAACTTACATACACTTTATGCCTGCCCCCCAGAGGGGTAGGCAGAGATTAAAGATCTTAATTTGTCTCGGTCCTGACATACCCCTTTCGCTTCATCTACATACATACATCTTTTCATACAGGCACTTTCCACCAATCTGGCCGATGTAAGTATGTCCTTCTGGGGCGACCTCTACTTATCCGGCCTCTTGTATCCCGATGTAAGGACATCTCTCATTTTTATTTAAGCTAGATATTAGTTTAGTAACTAGATAATAGTATAATTTGGGATACATAAATCCCTAAACGATTTTAGGGGCGTAATGAGAATCCTGATGGCTCTGCGAAACTTTTAGTGTACTTAGGCTTTGAAAACGATCCCATTGGTACACGTCCAGTAACCGGAGCCGAACCCGCGATCTCCACGATCAACTGAACTGAAACTTAAACATTAACCTTAAAAGCTTTACTACAAAGCTAAACCCCATAAGTTATTATGGAGGTTAGTGCATCAAACAAAAGAATGCATGAAACAGTGAACCTTGCTCCTATCTTTAATGTTCTTAGTTGGATAGATGTTACTTAAATACTAGCTGTGCCCCGCAGTTTATCGCATTCGGTAGTACCTACCTGTACTTATTTATTTTATCCACTTTTACTGCCTCCAATACGTATTTGTTTCGTTGTACTTGCTTTATATTAAAAATATGCACGACCTTATTTTACGAGGTTGGCTACACACAACTTTTTACAATCGAAAATTGCAGAAACATACCTACCAGTCGGTACCAAAACGATTATTGTTTATTTCTTGTCTCAGTAGCATTTCAATTATCTTACTGACGTTCACACTATAATTCAAACTATTTCGAAGATAATTGGTCATCCATTAATTACTGCTAAGTAAAACAAAGTGTGGCTAAATTTCTAATCTCGATTTCATACGACAAAAACTATAGCAATTTCCTAGTTGCGATGGCGTCTTAGTTGTGACAATGAACCCAGTGAATGAGAATGAACGAGCTTTTTACACGAGTTACTAGTCGGGCAGGTCCCATGAGGTTTCTATAGACCATTGTTGTGTTGAAGCATCGACAGTAATCTCTGAGAGTACCTACGTAACCCGCGCCGCTACCGCCGCCGCTGCCGCCGTCGGCGCCCCGCTCGCGGTGAAACTGCCTATATAAACCGATGCAAATTTACAACAACTAGCATTGCAGACCACCCTCTCAAACAAGCAAGGAGCTCGTGTGTTCACACCAACCATGAAGTACCACGTGCGTAACGTTCCAACATTGTGACAGTGTACAACTAAATTCTCTCAAAAACTAAGTAACACTTAAACCGCGTGCTACATACCAAGTATTACTTATATCGTGTTCATAAAGTATTCGGTACTTTCTTCATGGGATTTTCATGGCGCCATCATAATACCTCCTATATCAGTGCAAATAAATGCGTCTGCTCATTGAATAAACTGAGGAATTCCTATTATTCAATTTGCATTTTTCTTGTATAGTCCATTAGAGTGCTTAACGTGCAAAGTAGGAAGCAATTGTTCGTTAATTATAGTTGTTTCAATAACTTGCCCGCGAGTGCATTGGCTTAGAACTGTCAAATGCGAATTTTCTCTATAACGAGTTCCGCACACTAGCTCATCGTAATATTTTTGTCACAGATTTTCCTGGGCCTGATGTCGGCAGCGGTGGCTGTGGCTTTCCCCGGTGTCATTCATGACGAAGCCCCTCAACTACAAGAGAAGTTTGATCACGCGCTCATCGGAGAATCAGAGCACCATCATCACGTGCAGCACGAGCACGCTAAGTCTCACCAATCCATCAAGTTCGAACATTTCCACCCTGTGCCAGTCTACGTGAAGAAGGAACACGCCCACCTACTGAAGCACCCACTGGAAAAAGGCAAGTCTGAGCAGGAGCTGAAACAGGTCCACCCCGAAGCAGCGCACGCCCATGGTCACGGACTGGTTCTGGAGGACCACCGGTTCAACACGGACCACCACGGCGCCGGCCTAGAGGGTTACGAGCACCTGGCGGCCGCCCACCTGCCCAGCCACGATGAGGAGGGCGCGTTGGGCTTCGCCGGCGGCGAATACCAGCCTGCACAGGCAGCGCCAGAAGAATATCAATACCAGCACTACCAACCTGCCGAAGAAGGCTACAAGTATGAAAGCTATTAAGCATTTAGAACTAAGGCGTCACCTTCCTACGTGTTACAAGATCAGCTTAGCGGTCTATCAACAATGATTAGGAATTTGTACCTGAATTATAGTTTAATATTTTGGAGCAAATGTAAAATTGCGGTGATAGTGCGTTTACTGCGAGCTGTTGCGAAACCGTGTTGTTGATTGATGTAGGTGCTTACTGCTTACTTGCTGCTTGTCACCGCTGTGAGACTGATGTAGAAAGTTTAGATGATTGCTATCTAGATATGTATGTTTGTATTGTTCGTTATCAATGTGCATTCGTTTATTCTTTCCTCATGTAGAATATTTCTGACTCATCATCGAGTCCCAGTTAAATTGTGATATTAATAAAAGTTGATTTTTTTAAAAACGTTTTCGTTTTATTTTATAATTTAAACTTAGAGACGTCTAGTAGTTCAATTAGTATAATTTTCAGCACAGTTTTCTTAATATTTATCACATAATATCCTTATCTTAATAAGAACAGCTTGAACAACGAAAACAAACTTGCGAAGTCTATTTGTTCACGCGACACATTGTACATTTTTTTACAATGTACCCAACTACTAGTATACCAACTAATTAGTAAAGGTCTTGCACTTAAAATAAGAGAAAATTATTTACGTATATTTAATAACACTCTGCGGGTCACAAAAGGGTTAATTAATCGGTCGCAGTAAAATATTAAAAACTCCGCTCTTAAATGCATTCTAGTAGTCTATCGCCTAGCTTACTTACCGCCATAAAATTAAATAACCAGACTTTAGGATATTCGTATATATTTTGTTCAATCGTTTGTTACGCTATCATAATCACGTTTCTCCTTCTTTTCTTAACATTTGAATTATATTTTACTGGTAAGCCCGAATATAAAAAAGTTTTCAATTGTGAAACCTCTCCTGTCTCTTGCAATGCATACTTTAGACAGTTGTTTAAAGATAGATAAGAATCTTGTAAATCTTTGAAAACTCTACGTTGCTAACATGACGTATTCCCGAACCTATATCAAAATCTATTTTATGTAAACTGTCACAAACATTTGCATAGCTAAATAAGTTCGTATCGTACCTCCACATACTTAATATCAAACAGCACAGAAGCATTTTGTTCGAACAGTTTTTCTCATCCTAGCTGAATCTTGATCTATTCTTCTTGGACTTTTAAATAATCTGGAGACATGAATTAATATTATTGCATTAAAGGTAACACTTCGTTCAGGTTATAAGCAACATCAAGTAATCGTAGGTATTAGTCATTTCTATATACCATAAGTAATAAAAATCTTCATAGACACATTACGTAGGTATGTAGGTGACCTACATCATATCAATATCAAAGTAGAAGGGTAACAAAAATGCTTGTTTTCTTCTAACTTGAAGTGTAGTCACAAAATGTATCTACTTGCTATTGTAGAAAGTTTACTGTTTCACCATTAGTGCAATGTACGATTAGGTAAAGTGCACCAGGTGGACTTAATGATATATAATCTTGATCCAGCCGACCACCGTCGCTGATGATAGGAAGATCGATTGGTGCGGTCTAATTTTTTATCCAACCAAATACGGTACTCTGTTGTACGTAACTAAACTATTAACGATCATACGGTGAAGGAAATCATCGTGATGAAACCTACACACTACAAGGCGGTGATGGGCTCACCCCTTCTCACGTTGTGTTAAATTCGTTTGGTGAACCGTGGGTATTTAATTTGCTTAGCAAGTGCCTCTGCCTACCCTGCTTTGGGATTAAAAGGCGCGAAGTGTAAAAATATGCTTCACGCCTTTTGTTATTTATCAAACCACTAGCTGACCCGGCAAACGTTTTTTTGCAAAGATACATTATTGATTTTTGTAAAAAATATATTTCTTCCAATAAAAGGTATCCTTACTTCTAGTACCTCCGAGAATATATGTGCAAAGTTTCATGATGATTGGCCAGGTAGTTTTTGCGTGAAAGCGTAGCCAACATGCCTACTTTCACATTTATAAAATTAATTACTATTGAGAATTATTTAGGTTTTCGTCACGTTGACATTTTATGCACCGTAAATATGAATCGAAATAGAACATCTTGTAGGATTACCTCAGACCAAGTACTCTGGAATTAGCGATATTTTTTTTTAGATATCCATCTTAGCTTAACCATTCTAGCCTATGTCCTAATCCACACACATTCACTAATCCACATACATTTAACATGCACAAACGTTCGCGTTCCTAATATTTGTAGGGCTCATGTAGTTTTTTCACATGGAACGGCGGATGGAAACCTTACGGCCCCGAGAAACCGCAGTGGAAATTAAACTTTTAGACGTTTTCAACCAATTATTTCTTGTTGTTACAATTATTAGCACACAGTTGTAAAATCTCTACAGTAATTATGCGCCTACTTACTTACCTATTACCCTGCTCATTCAACGCAGCTTCATTATAATTATGCATTTATTTACCTATACTTATTCCGAACGTCTCAAACTGGTTAGTATGGTCTACATGTGCAGTACTCAGAAGTTGTCCAAACCACCGCCGCCTTTCTGTTACATCACTTTGTTTCACTTATTGTCGGGGGCGCTATGTATTTATCATGTTTCGAAGAAACTTGGACTGTTTAGTCGAACAAAAGATAAAACTACACGGCTCACATTCACTTGGAATGTGTAACATATATCGTAGTATAAAATCTATGCAGTAAAAAATAACAAACAGTATAAATAGCTTTGGTTGCAAAACCATTATGTATGTACTTATGTACATTACAAGTACATACTCTTCATGTAGCATTAAACAAATCAATCAATCTAGGTTGTACATAATGACTTACAACAACTGCATACAAAAGTGTCTATGTTGTAGGTACTTATTGTTTCTTTGTAGCAAGAGATAATATAGTTGAAAACGTGTTAAGCATTTGCTGGGTCAGCTTGTTATTTCATAAAATATTATCAAGTTTTTGACACGCAAAAAGTTCTGAAAAAAGCTCTACACAAGAAATGAACATTAAGCGCTTTCATTTGACGGATATATATATTCATCTTGCGTCACTCACTTGGATGCAACTTGCTATGTATACTTTACAGTATAGTAGGTAAAGTAATAAAACAAAACTGAAATGTGGTCATCGCCACTAATACTCACTTTAAATCGTTCTCGTGAAGCTTAGATCGCTGCGAAAGCTGTATAAATCAAAGGTTTCCTGAAGCTTTTTGTTCTTGATATTGGACCAGAGATGAGTACATTATTAAAAAAATATGGGGCCATATTTACTAAATATTTGCGTACTTATATTCTGTATGTAGGTAAATAAGCACATATCGACATATTTACATTATGGTATCACTAACAGCGGTATTCAAATTCATAGAGCGAAGTGAGATTTTGCTTTGTGAAAATCTTGCTTAAGTCCTGTCATATTTCATACGTAAATGAAAATTCTAACCAATTTGTTGACAAAGACATAGTTCGCTTTTAAATCTCATCCTAAGTAGGCTATCACCATTGTGAAATGTAATAAAGCTACTTGTGGAGTAGAGATATCCGTAAAATAGAAATCGAAATCGCTAAATTCCACACGAAAGTAACTGATTAACAAACCGAGTAAGTCAATAAACATTATCTTTATCGTTCGTTGAAATGGGCTCGTAACGGGGAATGGTCAAGTATGTATCTGAAGAGCCGACGACGACGGTGCCCCAGTTTCAGTACAAAAAGCTTGCATTCGGATTTAAACGTTGCGAATGCCCACTACATAATTGTTACATAAGACTAATAATCTCAGCGAGGTTGATCCACAAAATCCACAGTTTCAACACTGTGCACGTACGCATCTACGCAAGACATTATGTAAAATGTAAATTAGCTAATAGGACTGTACCTAAGGAAGTATGTACTATGTTTTTTTTTTATTAGAATTATATCGCATATGGTTAATGACTTAACTAATTCCCTTCAAAAGCACAATAGGTACTTTTGTGGACCACAGATTGTCGCATAATATCTTAATAAACGCAATCTTATAGCAAGATTAACATCTAACTGAACAATAGCAACGAAAGCCAAGTTTGAAAACATACCTTTTTAAATTTTTATTTGGTCAGTATTGCGTACTTACAAAGCGTGCTAGCCAAGGTAACTGAACTTACAGCTCGCCGGCTAATCTGCAGTACCTAATGACCTGTGATTTCAATATCGCAGCAGATTTCGCAAGTAACATTATTGGTTGCATAACTGCTACATCTCTGGTGGAGTTGTGTATAGTAGTTGCAGCGCGGCGGGGGCGGCGGCGGCAGCGGCGGTGGTGGGGCGTCTCACTTGCTATTCCCCCCGAACACGCTTTCTAATATTCAAAATGCGGGCGACTGCTGCCGGAAGAGGAGATGTCGGCGACATGCAAATTAGGGAAACGTCCACGTTAGGAGATTGATAGGATTGAGATTTAGTAGTGTACGTAACATTAAGGTTAATTGGGCATCTCGTTTTTACTAACTAAACCAGGGAATGTTAGCTACACAATGTTTTGACATTTGCACATGTAAAGGAAATGTCAAATGATAGTTGAGGACAAAACACTCAGTAAATTACACACTGTACTCGTATTACTTCTGTTTGCAGTAAAGGCTAAGTTTATCTGTATAAGTGCAACAACATATTGCTGTAAATGTCATCTTCATCATCATTGAAATCCTTGGGGGGAGCCCTCGTCTGGACTGGACGAGGGCCTCCCCCAAGGATTTCAATAAATCATTTGAGGTGTATTGCCATTAAAGCACACTTGGCAGGCGGGCTGGCGATGTGGTGTTGTGGTTTAACTCACAAAGAGTACTGCTGCCCGTCCTCTGGAGATTTTCCTCGGTGGCCTTTTTAACCGACTTCAAATAAAAAGAAGGAGGAGGTTCTCAATTCGTCTGTATGTACAATTTTTTTTTTATGACCTCAAGACGGGAAAAGTTGGGCTGGGGTGCACATGTATTCTATTCGCCGTCACCACACGGCAGAAATACTGTCAATGTCTATACGTCATATTGTAACGTTGATTTAGCCCCCTCTGAAGATTTTATCAGTACACACTACATGATTATAATTTTTTTCTCAAACGACGAACGCTGTTAATCGGATATTTTACGCACATTTGCACTTCCTTTTCCTTTTTACTTTCAGTTTCGCCTCATTCCGTCGATACTTATAATTTAAACGCTCGGGCAGCACAACAGCTACATACAATACTTGATTGTGTGGCTGTTATTTCTCTGGAGTATCTATCTCAGAGTAAACGCTATAAAGACAGTTTGAGAAAAGGTCCATAAAATTTTACTTTATTGAGGTGGTTGTAATGCCTATTTCTTTAAGCGGCTATAATCTTCGCGCTTGGCTGCAAGCGTTAAGAAGCCGTCATCATCGACCATTCAAGTCGTGCTTTTTACCCTCAATAGCTGGGAAATCTGTTGCAAAGGCATAAAATCTAGCTGATGTTCTGTGTATATGGGCGCAACGGTTGCTATTTCCAGCATTAATAGTGTTACTTCAATCAGTCACATACACATTTTAATAACTCTCAATCTTAATGGGTTAAAATGTTTTTAACAGAGGATAAAAATAAGAATAATTTTTTATATATGACCCGGCGAATTTTTGCTCTCGGCAAATGCGAAAGTTTGGATGGATGTTGCGTTGTTTGTTTCTTTCATGTAAAAACTACATACATACATAGACCAAATTTTTACCATTTACGAAATCCGGGATTGAGATAAACTAAGGAAAACACAGCCGGGGAAAATCTAGTTTAAAATAATGACTAAAACCATAATATTCTCGAATTATCTTACCTATCCTACCTCCTTACGATAACAAAATAACGTATTATTATTGAAAAGGACTCTGATCATCATCATCATCAGCCCATAATCGTCCACTGCTGGACATAGGCCTCTCCAATTGCACGCCACTGTGATCTGTTTTCGGCTTCTCGCATCCAGCTTCTGCTAGCCATCTTGCGCATATCATCCACCTTGCCTGAGGGTGTCCTACACTTCGTTTGCTGAGACGCGGTCTCCACTCAAGAATTCGTTTGCTCCAACGGTCACCGATTCTACGGCTAATTTGGCAGGCCCACCGGTACTTCAGCTTGCTAAACCGATGAGCTATGTCGATAACTTTGGTTCTCTGTCGGATCACATCATTTCTGATGCTATCCTTCAGAGAAACGCCGAGCATAGCCCTTTCGATAGCACACTGTGCAACTTTAAGCTTGTGGGCCAGCCGTGCCGTCAGTGTCCACGTCTCAGCTCCGTATGTCATTACAGGTAGGACACACTGATTGAAGACTTTTGTCTTCAGGATAGCTGATGTTAAGTCTCAACGTAACTTTCCAAATGCTGCCCCCCAACCCAGCTGAATTCGTCTGTTTATTCGATGTAGTTTCTACCCAACTGCAATGTTTGACCACGGTACCTACACATATTTTTGAACAACTACGAGAATAGTACCGTGTACTGAAATCGGATCCGGTAGAACATGTTCATTGAACATGACTTTGGTTTGGTCCAAGTTCATCCATACTCCGATCTGTAGAGAAGAATTAGCTAGGTCATTCAAAATCCGTTTAATGTCCTGCAGCGTTTCTGCGATAATGACGATGTCGTCTGCAAATCGCAAGTGAGAGATGTGTTCGCCATTGATGTTGATGCCACGTCCTTTCCAAAGGAGCGTCTTGAACATATTATTATCCTCCATTGCATTTGTGAACAATTTCGAGGAAATAACATCCTATTGTCTTAGGACTTGTGACTTGAATTGTATGGGACTTGTCTGCTGACATGGTGGCAGCCTTGTAGAGGCAACTCATCACTTGGATGTATCGCCAGTTGACTTGGCAACGCTGCAGAGACTCCAGAACAGACCAGATCTCATCTCTCTCTCGAGTCAAAGGCCTTCTCATATTCCACGAATGCTAGACACAGGGGCAGATTATATAGCGCGAAGACTCCACGATGTTCAACCTCCGGAGTAGGCTGGATTCCGGAACGGTTACGGAAGGATCGAATCAGAAATTAAGTGATCCGACAGAGAACCAAAGTCATTGACATAGCTCATCGTTTTAGCAAGCTGTAGTGGCACAGTGGCGTGCAATTGGAGAAGCCTATGTCCAGCAGTGGACAAGTATGGGCTGATGATGATGATGATGATGATAATGATGATGGAACCATAGACCACATCCACACAGTGCGGCAGATCATAGAGAAGACTGAATAATATAATCTGCCCGTTGTCTAGGACTCTGATAAAGTCTTGAAATTAAAAAGAAAATGAATATGCATATTAAAAAAATATACATACACATGCTGGATTATAAAATGGCATGAGCGGAATGATCCATGACGCCTGTCAAACCCAAAGTTCACTCTTTACCTAATGCTTTGAATTTCATAATATACCCAATCAATATCCTTTATCGCACGTATATTTGTATAACCCCCTATACTAATAATTACCACGATTTATAATTTCACAAAAGATACTTCATCAGAGATACACATCAAGCCTCATATGAATGGGTCAGTAAGACAGTGAGCTGAAGTATTTTCGAATATAACGCCTGATTCGTGACTTATAGCAATTCTACCACGTAACTCCTATATATCTTATAAGGCAAAATACTTTATCTGCATACTATGAAATAGATTGAAATTGCTACGTGTGTTTATATAGTACAATACTTTTTTTAAATAGGTGAAATCCGTTATGTGCACCCATCGGTCTAGGAGAGGCTTTGGCTTTTCTGAATGAGTGACTTTCCCGGGCGTATAGAAAAGAATATTACCATGGTAGGCCTACGCATAAGGCGTCCTAAAAGGGGTCGTTGCTTGTACGGTCCCGAGAAGGACCGCGGTTACCCTATGGCCTGGAAGCCGCCGTGGGCGATTGCGGCGGTGTGGCGGTTGCTGGGGCAGACACACTACCGTCTGCCCCGAGCAGGAGTCCAAGTTGGACCAATCGCTTGGGCAGATCCTAGCGCAATTCTTACTCTATTCTCTCTTTCGTTTCTCGTTACTATAAATCTCTCTTTTTCGTTTCCTCGTTACGGTAAATGTCAGTAACCGTAACTGGTTACCACTCAGAGACGTTATTGTTCACCGGATCAACTAAGTTTCCTAGTGTAATGATTTTTCTATGAAAATCAATCTGTCAAGAATTACTATTTTAATCTATGATCCGTCTTCGTACTCGCTGTTTTGTTAATTATTTTTTTAAAGAAATTTCCTCGTATCAGTCTTATTACCTATATTTATTCCTTCTCGTCGCATCAAATTTCAGATTGTACCCACGTCAGTTTCAGTAGTACTTAGCAGATAGGTAAGGTACTTAAAAAAGCCATTGAGAGATCCTGTCACTTATCGATATTTACTTCTCAGAAAGTGTCTTGATTAGCTAATCAACGCAATGAGAGTTAGGCAAATAGTCAAAGGAGCTTAGATGGATAACCGCGTTGAAGTCTTTTACACATTGAACACTTTGTTGATACATTGAACATTGAACACAAGTTTGATACAACGAGGTAAAGTAAATTATAATGCGGGCCAACGATTACCGCGTACCGTTTAACTTAGTGTTAGATTTAAGTCGTGAAAATGGCAGTTCGTAGTTCTAAATCCCGATTATTATTTTACAATTTGATTTATTACACTATACCTAATTTTTTTTAGACCACCATCCTGCCTGACATTAAGTAGCGATGTGGTCTACGATGGAGTTGAATATATACCTTGTTACGAAAGGTGCTCTAGGCATCCGATTTACTTATATCGACAGTGTTCCCACTCTCCTATGTAACTTGGATTACCGATCTCGAAATAGGTCTGCGTTACTCCATGAAAATTAGTCATAATTGATTTATCTAAAATCGACCACACCACATATTCGGCATGAGTTGTACACTGATACTCAATATTTTTTGTTATTGATCAGGTCATCCAGCCAGATGTGTTGTTGAGTTTTGGAACATTGTTATCCCATTAAGTTAAATTTTTACAACCTTATTGGATTCCCATCAAGTTTATGTTTAAATTTCTGTTCCTCCAATAAAAGGATAATGAGTTTAGAAACGGGTACCTATGTAGGTACTTATGTATGTATGTGTGTATGTATCAACATATAATTCTAAATGAAAGATATGACACATTTAGTTGAGACGTATATAATGTATGTATTGTTTGTAGAGAGGAAACGAAAATCACAGCAATTTAATAGCTTTTCGACCATATTATGCAAGTGTGAAAAGAAAACGTTTTTCGTATGTGTTTGGTATGAAGTAACTGGCCTATTGTATCTGTCAACTACCAATCGGAACAAAGGAATGCGGTAAAGCAAGAAAGAAATAAGCATGTGAATTAATCCTCAAAACGACTGTAGCTAATCATCAACATAATATACGTAATGTGATATTAAAATAAAATAATTTAAATCAACAACTTACTTTAATGAACAACATTTAAACAAACTATAACAACTTACTTATTCTATAAAAGAAATAAATCTACGAATCAGTTACCATTTTTTTTATCTGGAAACTGTATCATTAAACATTGGTAACTAATAAGTTGTACTCTCGTTATAAATAATTATTCTTATACAGCTAAATTGCACATTTGCACCTTTGTTTGTTGTTATGAGAAAACTAGATAGGCACATAGTCAGACTTGTAGGAGTGAACGATAATGCATCACGCAAAGGTGTCAGTGGTCCCAAACATGTCGGACAATAGTGAGCTTTTCGGGGTCGTAAATGGGCACCTCGACGGGTACCTCCCGCCGGACCTCCACAGGCACCACGCGCTCCACCGGGTAAGGCTTCTCCACCTTGACGTACACTTTTTTCTCAACCTCCACCGGCACACGTTTTTCCACCTCGTAAGGAACAGGTTTCTCCACTTCGACCTTTTCCGTTTTCACTACCGGAATGGCGAAGGGTCTTATTATTTCTACTGGAACTGGATACGGCTGCGGAACTTTGACTTCATATGGTTGAGGAACTGGTAACAGGAAGGGAGCGGGCACTGGCACTTTTATGGCTTTAATTATGTGCACAGGCCTGCGCCTAGTAATGCTGATGTCTTTGTGTACCACTAGTGGTGGTGATCTCGCGATTGCCTCCACTTTAGCGCGTGCCTGTGTTTTCTCTAATTCAATCGCATTAATTATGTCCTTTATTTGTTCGTACTGGTGGCTATATTGGGGCGCGTATTGATGGTCTGGACTAGTTGGAATGGGGTTGGGGTTACCTTTAACGTTTATATCGTTTATAATAGGATGTTCCAACAGTTGCTTTCCCAAATTCTCGTGTAGTTGTCTCGATTCATGGATGTATTCGTACGGGACCAGTTGAAACTTTTGTTGAGTAGCTGGAGACTTCACAGTGTCGAAGTATTGGACATTTTCATGTTGGCTCTTCTGGTACTCGGGGTCAGGATAGAAAAGTTGAGGATGAGTTTCTTGTATCTGCAATTTCTGTGCTACATCTGGTTTAAAGTTGAAGTATACGTAGTTCCGAGATGGTTCTTGAGCACGAGTCTGAGGGTCGCCGAGCCTCTGACCAGCTGTTATTTGTATCTGGGGGGCCAGTTGCCTAAAGGCGTTTTTCTCTAAATTTGGTGCAACATAAATCTGTTGAATGTTTTGTTCACTAATCAGTGGCGGTTGTTGCTGTTTTAACTGTTGGTACGGCGAAAATGCAGTGTGTTGCAAAAATAAATCGGATGGTTTTTCTTCTCTTTGATACAATTGCTGCCAGCTGCTATTATTATTCAGGCTTATGTCTTGTTCGAAAACAGGCTTTTCATTTGTAGCCGCTTGCTTCCTTTGGCTTTCCTCGTATGCTCTAATTTGTGTTGGAGTTAAGTACATAATGACCTCTTTGTATTGTTGAATTGGTTGCTGAAGCTGCTTGTCGAACGTCTGCGGCCCTTGGTCCAAAGGGTGTGCGTCGGCCAATGTCAATAGGGCCGCCACTGCGGTGAAGAGGTATGCCTGGAGAAATAAGGTTAATTTGGTAATATTGCAATTAAAATACCAGAACTGTGCATAAATAGTAACTAGCTATCCATAATAACATTCTGCGAATAAAATCCGGAATATTGTAATTTATCTACAAAACTGGTTTTCCACCTACATACACCCAGGATAGAACAGCCTTAGGACTTAAAATAGATTCTCACGGAGTTCAACGCTCTTTTAGAAAACCACTAGGTCATATCATTAACCCGGTAAATGCATAGATAATTTGTTATGTAAGTTGGGAAATCCTTTGAATAAATCATAACATTGAATATAGCTAATATCTATTTTACCTTAGATAACATTGCTGTTGCGCCTGGGTGCAGCCTCCGACCGCCTCGTGTGGGAGCGGTCGCTCGTCTGATACTTGATAAGGAAGAACATACAATTTTATATACGCTTCCTGTCCGGTTGGCGTTTGATTCATACGCGGAGCGCGTAAGATGCGCGTTCTAGTGATGCGCTTGCAACGGACGTGTCGATAGATCAGTGATACTAGGCACACATTATTTTAACGAGAAGTAGAGATCGGAATACGAAAACAAAGAGATCGGTTGTATATTAGTCATGATGTCTATATGTTGTAGGTAAACATCGAGTTGTGTAATAATCACAACTGTAAAAGCTTATAATTGCTTATTGAAACATTATTTTGCAATAAAGCATAACTAACGACACCTACATGTTAGTTGGCGAATAAGAAATATTGAGAAAGAATCACTAGTTTCTTAACATACACCCCAAAGTATATGTACTACTAGTGTATGTTGAGGATTTCATAAGTAAGGACGTAACCAATAGAATTTGGTACCTATCTGAAGTTTTATAAAATTATTTAGCAATAAAAGTGGATTAAGTTCAAATTGTCACCTCTAAAATATTTGACTTGATTTGATATTATATCTACATAACCAGGGGATTGTCACCCACAAGTATATGAAGACTTCTTTGCTTCCTTGCTTACAAGATGTTAGTATAGCATTAAGATCTGTTAAGTTATCATAATAAAATAATAAAGTTGCGGGAGTTGTGTCATGTGCACTTTTATTTACGTACGAGTATATAATGAAAATAACTACGATAATAAAATACTATCAGTTGGTGTGTCGGTGTTATCGACGTTTCATCTAAAATATGAGACTGCAACACTATTTTGTATATCATAAACCAGTATTTATTGTAAGAGGTTATATTATATTCTAATCCAATCAAGGCGGTGTAACTTAACATCCATCCTTTTTCGATATACCTACAACTGTCACTAGTTTAAGTTCATTTTGCTGATAATTTCGTAATAGTTATACCTGCAGTGTTTAAAAAAATAAAAAAAACTACCAAATTAATTTATTAATTTATAATTAACCTGTTGTGAGTATTTTAAACTTCACACGTAAAGTCGTTAAGTCACTTTTATCGATAACATTTTATTTTGCTGTGGCTTAAAACAGTCTAAACTAAAATGATTATACAACATTTTATTTGCTTACTTAATTATTATGTTCAGTATCTGCAGATTTATCAGAGACTGTTTTATAAGAAACGATGACGCTAAAATAGAAATTTAGAGTGACAATTTTCACAACTTTTGTCACACAATTTATATGTACCTAGTTAGATAAATACTTTGCGCTGTAGATGTCTTACATATGGCATTTGGTTTTTCATGGAAGAATTAACTTTATAATTTTAGGCATCCGTAATTACCTATTAGGGTCAGTCAATTAGGATTAAGATTGAGATTTATACAGTTAATTTAGAATTATCTCGTCAAAATCTTGCTTAAATTCTGTGAAAGGACCCCGGCCATAAAGTATGGAATGGTTTCAGTCAAATATTCTGAAATTTTTATGTTATAGATTTCAATGCCCTGAACAAAAGTCTATATGGGTGCTACCACGGTTTCCGGGTCCCTTTCCATGTTAACAAAAGTTCAGGGCACTGAAATCTATAACATTTCAGAATATTTGCCTGAAACCACATTTTCCATACTTTAGGTCCGGGGTCCTTTCATACATAATTGACAGCTCTAAGTAAGATTTCGTTAAAAATAATGTTTATTCAAGTATAGAGTTAGTATAAGATAAACTTCGGTTCTGCTACTTTCAGTAGTTCTAAAACTGCAGGACTTTTTCCTACTTATAACTTTCTTTCTTGGTAAAGGTACCGTAATCAAAAGGATGTAATTCGGTAGGTAGGCATAACAATAAATAAATCTAACCACAGAGAGAATCCCTTATACAAAGAACAACAATATGTTAACCTGTTATCAATACCAATACATAGAGTACACACATCAAAAGTGTCTAGGGATCAAGTACATTTTAGAAGATGCAATCAAGAATTTATTTTATAAAAACTGAATTAATTCATATTTTATTCAAAATGTGGTGATAAGTCGATACAGGCATGGAGAATTAGGTAGGAAACAAATCCAGAAGATTAGATTTGATATAAATAAATTAGATTTTTTAAGAGCTAAATATGTTCTTGATCCTTTAGGCTGTGGTGTGTCTGCCCAAGCGACCTCCATCGACGACGGTCGGTAGGCCTGAGGGTAATCGCCGTCCTTCTCGGGGCCGGATTCCCTCTCCGACACCCATGTCCCCAAGGATCCCTTTTATTCGGACGCCATATATGCCAGGCAGGGGTATCGTAGTCCTATACACTTCTATACGCCCTGACCCTAACAAATTCTTTAGCGTTGGATGCATTCAATCGTGTGGTGCCTTGAAATACAGAGATATTGGTCCAATACAGGTTACATGATTAAAGGGACAAATTGTTTGAATCTGTATAATATGTGTAATTCTTACGAAGGTGTATGTTGCTGATATTGCTTGAAAAAATACAGTCAGTAGTAAGTAAATACTACATAAAACATAAGACAACGTCCCAACAACAAATAACTGTACATATGAATTAGCAACGTAATAAAACGCCTTGATTTTTTTGTATGTTTTGTTTCTTTCTACAAACAATCCGTTGCTTGATTTATTTAACAGGAGTTTTTATGATACTGAGGTGTGATATGATATGTATGAACCTAATCCCTTTACCATTTGAGACCTCACACACACGATACCACACGAAAGTTTGGGTACAATGTAAAAACATAAAATAGGTAACTACTTACGCTAGAAGGAACCAAGGATTCCATGATCAGATTCTTGATGTCATCAAAGAGGCGTACTGAGCACCTAAACCGTTGAGGATCCCGATGAGGAAGAGGCGAAAGAGATTTGACAAGATCCGGACAAGTGGAGGACCATAATCTCTGCCTACCCCACTGGGAAACGGGTGTGACGTACCTATGTTGTATGTATGATTGCATGTATGCTTATGTTAGTTCCGTATATTTGTATACACTATCTACATGTAGCGCTAATACTAATACCTAACTTCTAACAGTAAGTCTAAGTATTTTTTTAAATGGCAGTCTATTAGCTTGTGCCAATAATTTTTGCCAGTGCCGAGTGTGGATAAGCAACGAGGTAAAAATAGTCGTCAATCGTCAAAGTCGTGGCAAAGTCTCATTGAAACGTGAGGGTGGACCATCACATTTCAATGCTGCGTGGAACATTATACGGGAATAACAAATTGATCAAATAGGAGTCCTCTCCTTTACTTCACACTCTCACTATATTATTTTTCATATCTCGCACATTATTACACTAAATCCACCACATTAACACAATAATTGCAGCGAAAAATTAATTTTTAAAATGAGAAATAAAGAACGCCATTTGCATCTCATCGCTTCCTGTCACAAAGTCCCAGTCCTTCTAACACTAGAGACCCACAATATTAAAATGTGATTTCCCTAAATAAAACGACTCGTAAAACGTGTGTATAATGATAAAGTTACGTTTATACATATACTCTCTACATTATTTCTAGCTAAATAGTTATAGGAGCATCGAATATTCTCGAGGATCGATGTTCTGTCCCTTTTGTCCCAGGTCGACAGAAAAAACCTATATAGGTGATGTCCTGAAGAAAGTCAGTTGGGCCCAGTCTGGTGGCGGTGGCGTTCACCGGAGTGATTTAATAAAAGAGAAGTCAGAGCCCCCTCCCCACCAGACCTCTTTGGCATGAAAACGCAATCATCATCACCAGCCACACTAAGTCCACTGCTGGACGAGCGTGATGCGATTTCCGTGATCATTTGGGGGGAAATGCCAGAAATCGCCACGCTTGGCAGGCGGGTTGGCGATGGCACTAGTGTTGTGTTATGTGGTTTAACTCATAGAGAGCGCTACTAGAGATGGTTTAACTTACAGAGAGCAGAGGACGGGCAGGAAAGTTCCCTCGGTCGCCTCTTACGACTCCCACGGCGCAAACACATGGCTGAAAATGCAAATAGTCTGTTCTTTTATTTATTTGTAATTTAATTTAGTTATTTGTATGCCAGAAAGGAATTTTAATGGTCAATTCCTTAGCTACAAATAACTGGCCAAATGCGTGACAGATTGGATCTACGCGTACCTACCTATTTTAGGATTGCATACGATACTTTTTCATTCACTTATATAATTATCTGATAGTAATAATAAAGAAGTAAATACAACAATACGTTATGACTTTATTTATCGCTCTTTTATTGTATTTAAATAACAGTTTCAGCTAGCTCTCCTCGATTGCGAGCTGATGCGATGTGTGGTCTTGTTCCTCGTCGCAAATTGAATCAACTTGAACAGTCATTTTAGTCATCTTTAATCGTTATTTATGATTCAGCTAGTGCGCGACTTCTAGTGGATCGCACACGTTTTACAGCCAAGACACCATTACGTAAATCTTTCCGCAAACCCCCTACTGTATAAAGGTGGACCTCTAGGGGTACGCGACCCATTTTAAGAAAAGGGTGTTTATGGCCTTATTCGACAACATTAGGACCCCTCAAAAAATATTTCGGAAAGAATGAAAAGATTCGCTTTTTTGTGATGACGCTGGTGTTTCCCCATAATTTAGTTTTTATTTGTCAAGACGCATTTTCATTTTATCTTACTACGGTAATTTCTATACCTATATAGATGGGATTTAGAATACTAGGTTGTACCCCACTTGTCACCTCTTAAGCATAAGAAACAATCAAATATTTATAACAGAGTATTTGTATATTTTATTTACACTTCAGTTAATAACTATGATCTATTTTATTTACAAGCTATGGACTAGTGGTGGGACGTATCATGGCGTCTTCTGGTTATAATAATTCACCAACAGCAGTGCTTCTTTTTCTCGTGGGTGACGTGCTTGATGAGATGTATAGGGTATGGTTCCCAGATCGTCACGGGTACCTCCACCCTTTTTTCTACGGGTACGTGTACTTTCTTGATCACTTCATAGTGTTTGTGTACCGGCACGTGAACTTTTCTTATGACCTCAACAGGCACGTGTTTGATGACCTCGTAAGGCACCGGGCGTTCCACTTCCACGTGCTTGGTCTTGTATACAGGGTAGGGGATGTGCTTGACCACGTCAACGTGCACAGGGTAGGGCTGCGGGACGGGCACGCGCACCTCCTGTCTCACGGGCACGGGCACTGCGTGCGGCACGGCCACCTTTATATGGCGGGTTACCTCGACGGGAATACGCCTGATCACATTCTGTACTACGGACTGCAGCTCGTAACGAGAGGCTGAATAGGAGGGCTGGCCTGTAGACACGGTCTGTCCTATGACACGTAGATGGCCAATGTTAGTCGTGGTGGCATCGTAGGATCCATGATGCGCCGAGCTGCCAATATGTCCGCTGTCGGAGTGTCCTGGCGCGGTGGTGCCGGCGGGGTCTCCGACTCCAGCTCCGCCGAGACCGTAGCCGCCAATGCCGCCGCCGCTACCACCCAGACCCGTGCTGCCAAACGACGGTACTCCATATGTTGTCGGAGGAGGTGAGTACGAATGACTGGGAGCCCCGTAAGTGTGAGAAGGACCGGTGTATGACTGAGACGGCGACGAGTATGAGTGAGAAGGGGTTCCGTAGGTGTTCGATGGCGGTGCATACGAGCTTGCGGGGGCGCCGTATGAATCCAAAGGAGCTGAGTAGGAATTCGAGGGTGTGTATGAGTTGGAAGGAGGGCCGTATGTGCTCGAAGGTGCGTTGTGAGGTGGGGGTATCAAATACGAGTTGTCTCCAGAAGGCGGCTCACCACTGGCCGCGATAGCCAGAGCTGACAGCAGAATTGCTCTCATCTGTAAACAATGATTTTATCAGTGTATAACGTTTTCATTTTCGATTTGGTAAATGCCCTGAACTGAGTTTGAAGTTTTAATACACACATCAAAAGTGTCTAGGGAGCAAGTACATTTTAGAAGATTGGAATCAAGAATACATTTTACGAAAACTGAATACATTCAAAATTTAATTAAAATGTGGTGATAAGTCATTGATACAGGCATGGGGAAAATAAATTAGATTTTTTTTAGAGCTAAAAATGTTCTTGATCCCTAGACACATTTGATGTGTGTAGTAACTATTTGCATAGGTATAACAAAGAGAGATATTTTACTTTACAGGATGTTACGATATATACAATGTACTATAATTGGAACTATAGTTCGTTGGTTAGTTAGAAGAAATGGAAACATTGTTGAACTTACAACAAACACCATGGCTGATAGCTAATCGCTTAGGAGCCAGCCGCTAAAAACGGTGTTGTTTCTACCGAGTTCTGATTGTTTGTGTTCTACTGTCTGCTAGATCCAGTTATTTATACACTTCTATACAATTCAATGTCGCTCGATTCTGATCGGACAATTTGAATAAATTACGCGAAGTTTTTGACTCAGCTCTTGTGTCAGACGCCACACCTGGTAGAGTTTCTATGCAAATATTTTCGTGGTCCCAACAATTTCCTGAAGTTATGCAAGAAGAATTGAAATCGGACATTTTTGTATATGGCCTTTTGGAACAGGGTCAGCCTAGCGTTACAATTCCATATAATATCGCGACATAACGAGTCCCAACGCGACACATGTCTAACATGTGTTTTCCTTGAAAATGTATAACCACGATGACATAACTTCCTTTTCCCATATAGGTATATCTGCCTAGAAAGTCCGCCCATTCCTGTGTTTAATTATAAACTTAAAGTGAACATCTAAGTAGATCCTGTTCACACAGCGTTGGTTTCTTACCTATTCCTGGGAAGTCAATAATAGCTCTGTTATTTATGTGGTGTGGTTAAAAGTTTCGTATTATTTCTGAAATTGGTGTATTTTATTGGTAAGATCTGGTAAGTTACTTCGACCTAACCCTAATGTTTAGCAGGCTTGACTGTTCATAACTATGAACTGTAAAGTACTATCCGCTAGGCAACCAACAACAAGTCATAATTAGTCGATTGTCCTAAGTTACCCATTATAAGCTTAGTACCATCACGCACCTACTAAGAAATTTTATGGGAAAAGTTGAATGCGATGAACTAGGTACTCCTTTTGAGAGTTTGAAGTAGCGATCAGTACAAGATTAGTATTATGTACACGCCCTTAGGTATGCGTTAACGAAAAAAAATAAGTTAAAGTTAAAGAAAAATATTAAGTAAAATAAAAAGATTTTAAAGAGATTTATATACTCATCATTTACATGTTTTAATAAAAAAACTACTTACTACTTCTGCCTACTTTCGTATTTTTATTGATTGGCTTTGGATAAATGTTACCATTAAGTTTAAGAGGGACGGCGGGGTACTTAATGTCCTGCAAGTACCATGGGTCCAATCTGGGATTTTTTCTATTATTCGCATACTAGACTCTTCATAAAATGACTATTTGAGCTTTCAGTCGTGTGGAAACAAGATCATATTCAGTTTCCAGACTTTTTATTTTTCAAATCATTATGTTCTAAATGGTTTGGCTTGTATTTTTGTCACAAAATACCTATTATATCCGTTCACGGTGGTTAACCAGTATTTCACCAACCTTGTTTCATTGTGTATGTTTGGTCGGTGGAAATGACATCAATTTATCTTCATACCAAATCATATTACGAAAATTATGAAACAGTGCCTTTGCCTATCTCCAGATGGAATTTGATAATTATTGTAGACTAGCTGTACTCGCGTTCCTTCGTCAAGTAGCTTTTATTCGTTACAAACAATAATCCATACAATTCTTTCCTCTTTATAATATTATAACAAATAATTCATTAGTTTCAACCAAATTTGATTACCATAAAAACGGTTCTAGTGAGTTAATCTTAAACGATAGACATACCCCGTTTTTTTTCAAATTTTGCATTATTTTTTCGCTCCTAATAGTTGCAGCGTGATCTTATATTATAGCCTAAAGCCTTCCTCGATAAACGGTCTCTTTAACACATTTTTTTTTTTCAATTAGAACTAGTAGGTAGTTCTTGAGATTAGCGCGTTCAAGCTCTTCAGCATTATAATATTAGTGTAGGTAGACAATTAATGCATTCATTTCGACCAAATTTGATCACCATAAAAACGATTCTAGTGAGTTAATCTCAAAAGATAGACATATACTGTCGTGGACATTTTTTTAGATCATTTTAAGAGAAATAATTATTTGATACATATATTTTTGGTATCTTTCACCGTTTTCGCAGCGCACGCAACGGAAACCCTCCAGGATGAATAACTTTCCCCGTTTTATTCACATTTTCCATTATTTCTTCGCTCCTAATAGTTGCAGCGTAATGTTATATAGCCTAAAGCCTTCCTCGATAAATGGTCTATTCAACACAAAATATTTTTTCAATTCCAACCAGTAGTTCCTGGGATTAGCGCGTTCAAACAAACAAACAAACACTTTAGCTTTATAATATTAGTATAGATTAAATTGATGTTTTTATTTTGCTATAACTAGACTAGTCAGCCAGTGTTCTGAAATTACAGGTAGGTACGTGAAAATCGCTATTTTAGACCTATTAGTATTGGACACATCTATACACATAATTGTTTCATCTCTGAAGAAAGTAGACAAGATCTTGAAACTTTCGATAGAGTGGTCAGTGACCTCTGAAGAGAAGTCAAGAAGGATCACGGTTTTGTTGTCTTGCATATCTAAAAACTCCCCTATATCTACAAGAAACTGGCCTACCAAAGCGAAATGTCTAGTAGACCAGGTAAGTAGTTTAGCTAGTTTTCACCTTTCTCTGAATTCAGTAAAAAAAATAAGTTTGTGAACATTACAAGTTCAGTCGGATACAATATACATTATCCATTCCTAGTTATTCATTCATTTACATAATGCACTTAATATTATGTGAGACGTTAATTGAATGTAGGTAGGAAATTTCTCCGTCGAAGCATATTATAAATAACTTTTTTGACGCTTGTCATAATTCATTCATTTCGTACCTACACTGTCTGACCCACGTCAGAAATTATAATATTCATTCAATAGTATGCAGTTTCAAAAATATTTAAATACAAATCTAACTAACCTAGTATGGACGAGCCATGAATCTAGGACAAACGCCTAGATGTTTGCATAACAACGTAAACATATCTAAATGTGTGGGAGCAGAGATGCGTGTAGCCAATGAATCCTGTATTTTCGTGACAAATAAATCTGGCTCTCCTGTAAAAAGGCAGCAAATGACTTGATGCGTGCAGCTTTTATAACAGACATTTTGCAAGATATCAATCAAATCAATCAATGATATAAACATCAGATGCGTCGAGTACTTGCATTAGGTGAAAAAGTGGTATAGGTTATTTCATGTATTAGACAATGATTATATACTATGTAATTCAAGACTAAAATTAGCCAAATCGGTCCAGCTGTTCTCGAGTTTTAGCGAGACTATAGAACATCAATTCATTTATATATACATAGATTGAAGTAATAATCATGCATCCAGTTCTCTTGTAGGGGTAGAAGAACTCTTCTGTCAATAGTCGGGTCACGTCGGGTTAACAAGCCGCCAGTGCCGGGAGAGCCACGACATCCCGACCCTCAGTTGACTACATCAAACCCTTCATACGTGTAGTAGGAGATGAAGAAGAAGAGAGTCGATGGCAAGGCAAGACAAGGACAAGGTTCTGGCTCAGCTATGATCTTACTTACTTAAGTGCCGTTGCCTAGGGCGTGTAGCGTTTTTTTTTAACCGACTTCGACTTACAAAAATATATAAACGACTTATTAAATAATCAGTGTTACTGTCTCGTTCTGTGGAGTAACGTTTCACCGGCCATCTAATTATCTAATTCATTTAGGTCGTTTATGTATCTTTATAAATGTAGATGTTTACAAGGAACCCTCTACTTGTCTAACTTGCACAGCTTATCGTCTCCTCCGAAGGGCTCGGAAATTAACTACTTCGAAACGATTATCTACCTTACGGCTGACTGCACTCGAGTTTGCTTGATCTCCGTGATCGGTTTTGTAGTAGCCTGGGGGTCTTACCCCCGCTTCCGTGGATGCGAGTTTGTGCTTATAGGCATGTTAAAAGTAAGTTTCGTTACCAGATGGCATCGGTTTATCGACATGGAGCTATTTAAATGGAATTTTGCGCCGATAGTTAAATAAATATCGACTATAGAATAGTGAAACATGCATATTAGGTACTAATGACTACTTGTCCATTTATCCAGAACATTATTTTTACACTCACCTTCTCAGTTTAATTGAGTTTATTAACCGAATTGACTCGGCGGCCTGTAGCCCAGTAGTGGCTATCCGATCAGATCAGTTTGAAGTTTATGGTAGCAAATTTTCTGCAGTAAACCTTTCAGGGCTCTTTTCAGTATCATCCAGTGATTTTAGTTGATACAATTCATACTACACATAAATTCTCACATAAGTCTTAGGGAATTTAGGTCGTAGAACCTTTGTACAGACTGCTAGACTGGCCGGCCACTCGCCCGTTAATCCCATTTCGCATCATGGACTGGTATATTTTTTGTAGCATTATTTTCAAGAATGAGAAAGTAGTTGTTTTAATATGGGAATATTACCTAATCCAAAAACTAATATATTATATGAAACCGGAAGGTTTCATTAATGATAAAATAAAATGGTAACAACATTGTTGTAATCATTTATTATCTATCAAATCTCTGCTTTTCTAATACGAAACACAGAAGATAATGTAATACCATATTCGTTCCCTGGTGAAGCGTGCTTAATTGTGAAACCTCTGTCTGTATTCGAATAGATGTCTAAACTCGAACCATTGATAAGGTAGTCACAGGTGAAGGCTCTCTAGGCGAGGGTGTGGTTGGTGAAACCCAGACCAAAAGTCGGAAGATTTAATCGCCACTTCGAATATCATCAGCATAAATTTTGTCTCTACGGATCCTGTGGAGAGTGACACTTGCTCTAAAATATTTTATTGATGTGTTAGAAATTTGTTTCGATTGCACAAATTTCACAATTTCTAAAATGATAACACAGATACAGTGGTGATGTGCGTCGAGTCTACGTGACGTAGTCTGCCTAAATAGACAATTGGTATTTCGTAGGATATTAGATATGTTTTGCTTTTAACATGTAACAAATTACTGTACCTACGTTGTGTTTTTTATGTCCATAAGCCCATTCCTAAAGTAAACAATGAAGGAATTGACTTTTGAAATTCATACCTAAGAACAACGATTACCAGCAACATCCATGATTTATGATTTTTCCATTATGCTAGTAATTGATATTAATCAACGACATCTACATATCTGTTAAATAAATACATTTGTTCTTCCTGATACACAAACGTGATTGGCTATCATACATCTGAAGAACTCACTTGTTGTTATTAAAAAATGTAAATAATGAATAATAAAAATGAGTGCCAATAATTACATCCGCACTTATCTATGACACAATAAATTACTGTATCATTTTGACAACATATTTGACATTTCCTTTAAGGGTGCATAATACCACACATCAAAAGTGTCTAGGATCAAGTACATTTTAGAAGATTGAAATCAAAAATATATTTTACAAAAACTGAATTCATTCATAATTTTTTCAAAATGTGGTGATAAGTCATTGAGCTAAAAATGTTATTGAGCCCTAGACACTTTTGACACGACGGTTTGTAAGTTAATAATTTTCGTTATTATAGCAAAAAGGTTAAACAACATTTGATAACACATAAATTGTTATAAAGTGACATGTCCGGACAGTGCATCCGTGTGTTCAAATTTTAAAATAGACGAAACTCGTATGTACATGTGTACACACTAACGTAATGAGAAAATGTTGATAATTTTGTATTAAAAATAAATAATATTGCATTTTACTTGGCGGCGATGATTAGATGATTATATACATGTGTAATAATGTAAAAATGCACATACCTACGTTCTTGAACGTTTTGTTGACTTTATTAACATTCTGGACGTGTAGATATAAAAGCTTATTTGCGTTTTTTAATAATATGCAGTGCTTGTACATATGCTTTCCCACGGAATTGTGTCTGCTATTGTACAACTAGATATACAACAGACCAGATTACTTACATGTTGATGTAAGCGGTATACACGAATACTCAATAAGCATGTATGTTAAATTCGAAAATGTCCCCGTAATCGACAAAAAACAAGCCTTGAAATGCATCTGTTGGTGGCTTAGAAAAAATAATATCAGGTAGGTAGTGTGAGCTCGCAACCTATCGGGGTTCACCACGTCGATATTTTTCGCTGGGTAAACGGCCTTATACCTTCGCTTGTCAATTACTTAATGACATAAAAGTTGTAAGAGGAGTGTACATCAGTGGTCATACACGACGATGATAAGAAAACACATTATTACGACAGTATTACAATGAAGACCAAGTAAATAAAGTACTGTATGTGTTAAACTGTTATTGTAGGATAAACTATATTACAATATTAAGTCATCATCATCATCAGCTCATATTCTTCCTCTGCTGGACATAGGCCTCTCTTATATTAGGTATGTCTATACTAATTAATATCTCCAATTGCACGCCACTGTGATCTGTTCTGTTCGGCTTCTGGCATCCAGCATCGTGCGCGCATCATCAGTCCACCTAGCCTGAGAGCATTCTAGACTCCGTTTGTCGAGACGCGGTTTTCACTCGAGAACTCAAACCCTACGTTCATCATCGGTTCTACGGCTGATATGGCCGGGCAACTGCCACTTCAACTTGCTAAAGCGATGAGCTATGTTGTATAACTTTACACTTCGATCCTGATTCCATCATCCAGAGAAATGCCAAGCATAGCCCTTTCCAATCATAATGCAGGGGGATATGTTCATCAGTGGACAACTATGGGTTGATGATAATGCTACTAATATAATAAAGACGAAATAATGGTTTTTAACGAATAAACTCAAAACTTTCAATTAGACAAAGAACAGACATTTTTGCATCAGATCAAAGTTACCTTGTGGAATAAGAGTAGCACCAAGTTACAGCACTGTTCGAGGTACTCATATGTAAGAAAATCATACCGAAGCGGCACAACAAAAGAACTTACATGCCTAACTTGCTTTACCGGGAAACGAACCCGTGACATGAGTCAGGCAACATTTCTTGAATTTGTTTAGTTCTCATTATGAACCTATCTATACCCGTTATTACAATTATTACATTGCATATGTATGTACTTAGTTAGGTAATCTGCAGGATATTTCGCTATGCTCTACTTAAACTACAATAATAACATTAATTTCGCAAATATAGGTAATTATTTCGCATTCGCATTCAAGCAATAAAAGATTTTCATTCAATAGTTTTTTTTTTAATAGTTAAAGTCTTATGTTTCCATATATTTACACTTAAATCTAATGACTCTAAATGTCACCCTAGACAGCAGCCTCCGATGAGCTATGTTGACCAGATTGTACTACTCTTATTTGATACTAGACCTGGAGCGTTACCAGGAGTGGTGACCATGATGTCCCCAGCCGTGGCTGTGGACCTTGTGGTGCACCGTCTTCACCAATTGAGGCACGGGGTACTTCTTCACCACGTGCACGGGCACCTTCACCAGCTTCACGACTGGTACTTCGACGATTTTCTCCACCGGGACGGGGTGTTCCACTGGTATTTCCACCACTTTCTCAACAGGCACTTTCACAATCTTCTCCACGGGATAAGGGACAGGCTTCTCAACCTTGACGTGGTTGATTTTTATTACGGGAACGGGCACATTTTTGATGACTGGAACTTTTACTGGGTAAGGTTGAGGAACCGGGATGTGTACAGGCTGTGGGACAGGCACGGGCACCGGCTGCGGCACGCGATGGGTGACTTCCTTGAACACTTGATAGCGTTCTTCCTTTATGTTGTACCGGGTGGGGGCTCCATTACTGTTGGCCAAGCCATGAATTTCATCAATCACTGGAGCTTTTGGACCTAATGGAGCTGGATCTCCGCCACCGAATGATGATCCGCCTCCTACAGCACCACCAAACGATCCACTGTCAATGGAACCACCAAAACCTCCTCCAGTGCTTCCACCGAAACCGCCTCCGGAGTATCCACCGTGAGATCCTAAGTAGGAACTGTCGGAATTCCCGTGGCCAATGGAGCTTCCGGATATACCGTGTCCTATAGAACTGCTGTCGTAACCACCCGATACATGGCCACTGTCGTAGTTTCCACCAGATGAGTATGAACTGGAATAGCTGTCAGATATGCCGCTGTTTACGCTGAAGTCATCTGAGCCCCCCGAAGGTACAGAGTTCCACCCAGAAGACGATCCGGAATATGTGGCAGATGGTAGGGAGCCTGGAGGGAAGCTGCTCGGTGAGAAGCTGGACTCGTAGCTGCTATCAGGCGAGTAGTTCGAAGAATGACTTGAGGATCCCCCGTGAAGGTATCCAGCCCTGCCGCTGCTGACCAGAGCGACAAATATCGCCAATTTTGTCTGAAATAAGAAATGTATTTGAAATGTCGTTTTCAAAGGATTTCTATGTGGCGTTCTTAGCCATTATAAGATGATGGTGTATGTTTAGGTCGAACTTACAAAAGTAGCCATAATGCTTAGCTAATAGCAGGCCACTATGGGTGTTGTGTGTCCAACGGGCGCCGAGGACCGTCTGACATGACCGCCTACACCAAGATATTTATAAGGATGCCACTTGGTCTAGGTAGCTGTGGCGGCGGGTCAACACGCCTCGGAAAGCAAAACTGATACCAAACAGGTTTGTTTATGCATATTTCCTTTTCTATCGGATATCACAATATTAGACCGACAAACCAAAAGAGCGTAGGTCACCGAAATCCATATTTTAACATGTTTAGATGTTGGCATAGATGCAATCAATATAATTCGGTATATCCAGCATACTATTTACCAGTATAGGAAATGAAATCGTTCACGTAAAATTAACACAAAAGCTTAAGTGTTAACTAGGGTGAAACAGGTACAGTATAAGTACCCCCAGTAATATTCCATTTAAATATTTAATCCAAGCAAAAAGATAAATGAGATGAATAATTGCATCGTCTGAAGAAACGTGTACTATAACTATTTATCTCCAGATGTCTAAAAATTGTTAGTTGGATTAAATAGTTCCATGGGAAATTAAACTCGAGGGTCACCGGGTTAAAAAAATAAGCTAAAATGGGATTCATGTACAGTTAATAATTTACTTACGTGAATATAATATTTTATTGATGATGATTATGAAGAATAGACATATTTGATCACACTACTATATATCGCGAAGAAAAAAAGTGTAAATAAATAAAGCGAAATATTTATTCGAATCGGAAAACAATATTTTCTAAACCATTGTACATTAAATCATCGTACATTGGACTTGGAGCACAATTGACACATAAGTTGAACTCTTTGCCCAAATGTATATAGACTGACAGTGAAGTTTTCATCAAAATAACAGTGACAACAAAGTACTCTGAAAATCGATCACATGGAGACGATTAACTGACAGATTTGTATTTGTAAGTACTGGTTTGTTTTGTTAATTTTGAAAATAGGTATCTGCGAAGTGAATCACGAAGTAAATTGTTTTATTATATTGATTATACGTGTTATGTTTGCTATCCCATTTTAGCACGCACTGACGTTTTATAAGGGTTCGGTAGGCGAAATAACGTAAATGCATCTACATACCTTTTGTTACGCAGTTTTCTTCATGACGTTGTATTTAATCTTAAAAGCGGAATAATTCACACAATGTATGCCAGGCGATCGTATCTATCATACTAATCCGAGTCTCTACTCCAACCTAGAAAATATACGAGTTCTAAATTGATGAACAGAAGAAGGTAGACTGTATGCAATGTCGGTCAGACAGGCTCTTGTTACCATTTTGGCGAAAACAATACCCTTTTTACTAAGGTTTATTAGTCCACCGAGTCTCTGTTATATCGTTAACTTCTATACTGCGACGTCGGCTCGAGCTCTACATTGTGTACGGCGATACCTTAAAAAAATAGATTTTCAGCTAGTCACACGTCCTTGGTAAATTCTTAGCCGCCACCGCTAACCCCCTTTGCAATAATCAGCAAATGCCTTTTCTATAATCCGAGTTATATTCTAGATGGAAATTTGTGAAAAGTCGGAACAAACGGTGTATTATACAAAACTGACAATAGGTAGTGTTTTTCAATATAGCGTAGCTACTTGACGATGCACCGATGCGTTGCTCTGTGGTTAAAATGATTGATGGATTCAATACAAGCACATAACATAAAATATTAATTGTTCACCGTTGATTAACGACGTGAAAACATCGTTTGTAAACACATATTTGTATGTCTCACTAATAATTATGCCGTAAATAGGTAGCGAGTCGCGTTGCTGGTTAGTAGGAAGTGTCTCTTGTTGTACAAAAAATATATAAGAAGAAAAAAGCAATAAGCTCGCTGGGCGAATTTAGGTAAGTGGACAAGTATTTCTTAGGTTAAAAGGTGTAAGTTCCCCTTCGTTGGCAAGAACATACTATAATTTCTCGATATTGACAGAACTCTGTTATCATTGTATTGTGTCCGACTGGATGAGGCGGAAAAATAATATAATGATACCAGTTGGTGATAACCTGATAGAAAGTGATACGCCTGTCTTCCAGAGGGGTAGGCAGAGACTACAGATCCCCATTTGTCACGGTCCTGACATACCCTTTTCGCTTCATCTACATTCATACATATTTTCATACATGATCTCCGGTTTCGAGTACTTTTCACGCCACCTTCCGCCAGGACATCACCGCACCGTCACGTAAATTCTACTGATTCCCTTTTTTGTCTCTTATTTATATAGTTTCTCCTGATAGCATTGCTCGCTTTCATGAGCATGTCCGTGGTCCGGTTGATTTCAATATGGCTAGTCGGCCTAGCAAAGCGCTTCCAGTAAGAAATGACAAGACATAAATAACGCGCAGCGATTTACTGAAACATGCTGACTCGCATAAAGCATGACGTTGTATCTACGGCGTCAGGCTGAAGTTTAACGCCAGAATCCTCATTACTAACGAACCCGAACGGAAAGATGGGGCCAGCCTTTATTTATGTGCTTTGCGAGAGCCCAAATTCATTGAGGAAATTTTAAATTCCTTTCATTCCGGTGGTAAAAAGGTGATACTTGCATTCATGTATTACCGACCACGCCCATTTTCATTGATATTCCTCCAATTACATAAACAACAATCTTTGCGTGTGTACGATTCCTGCTTTTGCGGTACCTGTGCTAACTGGATACAGTTGTCATGGATAATTGGAGAGTGAAACTTGTATAGATGTCCGTAGTACAGCGTGGGATAAGCTGCTGCTTTCCTAGACAAAGGTATTGAAACCAAATAGCCGAGGGCGACTGGCATAAGTACAGAATATTGTACGTAGAAATACTCAAAAGCTGACGTCTCATCATGGGGAGAGTTTATCTTCCAAATATATAGAAAGTTTGATTGGCGTTATGTTACTTTAATATCTAATGTTTCACTGTAAAGTTGCTTTGTAAAAAGTTGTATCAAAATATTTAAATATGCATTCCATTTTCCTTTTCACTTCAGAAATAAGGTTTTTAAAAATCAATTAATTAAATATAATTTGAAATAGAACTTCAATTTTTTTTGCACATTACACAAACAGGGTCGATTCGAGTTTCAGTTTCTTATACGGTATAGCGTGTTTTTAAAGTTTTAATATTAATAGATCGTTTAATGGACACTTCATGAAGTTAAGGCGTAATCATAACATTAATAATTCAGACAGATGAAATTGTTCGTTCTCACTTGTTGTTTTTTTTTGTCTATGAGTAAGTAAACCTAATTGGATTGCGCGCGTGCGCCGTTCGATAGCCTTTCGCTTATGTCATAATGAATCGAAGGTAATTAACAATACAAGTTGTTGACACGACATCGCTAAGACGAAGAGTCAATAGATATCAGAAAATTACTGAACCACTAACACGCACGCGCACATTCAATACGATATGAAACAAAGATGTAAGAGATGGTATGACACTGCGCAAGGAAAAAGGGAACAATTTGATGTCATTGACTCTGTGTTCGTTGATTCCTAATTATCCTTACTGTAAATATTTTTTTTATACACTTCACGCCTTTTCCCAAAGCGGGGTAGACACAGGCATGCAAATACCTACGGTTTACCAAGCATATTTAACCAAACGTAACGTGAGCCCATCGCTAATCGCATATTTAAAGAAATGTTTGTTTATAATTCTTAATTATCTTCGCCAGAGAAAAACTTTTTCGAAATGGGAAAAATTCTCATTTTAAAGTTCTCAAATACACTACCTATGCTACTAAATTATGTTTCTTCACATTAACTGTTATTCGTTTCATAATTTTCAATGAGTGGTAATCAAATAAATGGTAACGTAATTGGTGTACCTATGCAGAGTTGCCGTTGTTGTTCGTGTGTCGTTTGTTCTTAATACTTTGAATCACTCGGTCTTGGAACGTGAGTTATTTTGATATTCACAAATAGCAGCAGATTGCTGTTCAGATGAATGAGCGGGCGACGCGCCGCGCTCAGAAAGCGAGAAGTCACGCGAACATTCCCCGGACAGCTAATATCGACGACAAACTCACCAAGCGTACTCATAGAGCAGTCTATCTTAGCTCCATACAACAATCGCGAAAAATCACGAGAGAAATCGAACATAATAATCTGACGTGATATGATGTCACATTTTTTTCGTCGTCCAAATCATTCTAATTACAGTCTTAATGATGAATGATCAGTAAACTGATGCAAATTGTAATAAGAAAGGCAGTTTGCAACATTGCTCAAGACATTTATGTGTTAACGACGAAATCATAATACCACAATTATGTATGAAAACTCATCTTATATTTTCACTTTTTAAAACCTTAATCATTAACAACGTAACATCTATGACTTATCACAAAAGTATTCAAAATAATACGTAATGTAGTAAAGCGCTAAATAAAGGTTGTCAACAGATAATAGTACACTTATTTAACATTAAGGTTAACAATCACTTACATCTACTTACAGTAACGTTTTGTATTCTTTATTAAATTAAAACAAGTAATAACGTACATAATTATGATCTCCTGCTTACGTCTGCTAATAAATGCCAAATGTGTTTAAAAAATAAATAAATTTCTGGGGATTAACAAAAAGCTGAATTGAACTGCCGCGTCGTCGTGGCGGTTTGGAAAAGGACAGTGTATAGAGTTGGGATGGCTTAATACTATGTTTGTGTTTCGGCAGGTGAGGAGGGTGCATCGTCCGCCTCGTCGACCTTGTCGGCAGCGGCGGCGGAAGGCGGCGGGGGGCGCAGTAGCGTCGGTACTGTGCTCTCAGCCTCCTCAGGTGGAGAACTCTCCGCCTCGAACAGCGCCTTTGTCTTCAGGATCCTCGAGAACTTGGGCCGCGTGTTGGTCCGGCGCCTGCGCCCCCGCTTGTCCGCCTTACTGTGACTGTGACTGCGCGACCCTTGAGGAGGCGGTTTCAACAACGGATACGGTACGGGAATGTCTCCTTTTGGGTATTTTCTATGCAAATTGGCGTGTCTACCCGGCAATATGGCATTCGGGTGCCTCAGCCTATCCTTTAACCTATGACTTGAATGTCCAAAAAGGCTTTTTGGGCGGCTGTTGGAGAAAGTATTCACCACAGATTCGTCATCATGGACCATCAAGTCTGTACCTCCTGTGACTTCCCGCGCATCAACTGAGTCTTCGGACTCGATAACGGCACCGATTGGATGAGTGTTTGATGGCTCGGCTATAGGAATGATTGTTTCTTCTTCCTCCTGACTTCTTGAGTACTTTGGACCGGAGTAGGGATACCGACTGGAATACACGTCTATGTATGGGTTACTTAGAGCCGTAAGGCTATCGCTAAGAGCCGCTAGATTTCCGTAGTTGTCGTTTTTCAATAAGAGCTGTTGCAGCGACGACATGTCTAGTTTTATTGGTGATGGTTTATTATACTGATCTCTTAGTGATAGTATGTGGGATTCATCAACAGGAGGTTTTCCTTTAAGCATTTCTGCTACTAATTTTAAATCAACGTTGAATGGGTTAGCCACTCTGAATCCGTTAATGTTTGAAAGTAGTCCTGCACCCTGTAAATCGATATCAGGCCGGATGTTGTTCAGTGGCTGTTTGCTTGCCATCAACTTATTGAGAATGCTATTGGTGACATCGATTTGGTGGCTTCCAACGTTTTGGTTGAGTTTGCCAGGAATGGGCGTCGGAATAGAGCCCTGGTCAAAATTATCGTTGTGCAGTCTCAGAGCATCCGTACTAAGGCCTTGGGTGAGTCGGTAAGGGATATCATTTAGTTTCAGTATGTTACTGATATCAGATTGCAATGGGTTTGGTCTTTGCATGTTTGCTACCTGTTGAATATTGTTTGGATAGTTATTAGCGGGCTGTGCAAGATAGTTTATTTGTTGGTTTGGAACATCGCCATACCTCTTACTATCGTAATACAAAGATGGATTGTATTGAGATTCCTGTGCTTGTTGTTTGTTGTAGTAATTTATATTATTTTCCATATGTTTCAGGGGGTCGTTGGTGGGAGGATCTTCAGGTTTTGCTTTTATGTTATATCCATACCCAGTGTTCTTGTCTTTGTAGTAAGCATCTGTCACTGGTTTATAATACTGTTTAATATTTTGATCGATAGATTCTTTCGGATAACTAGGAGGATTATATCTACTGGGTTCTGGCGTTCCAGTATTTTTAATTCCCGACTCTGAATTGCCAACCACATTTGAAACGTCTATAGGGACAATATTTTTAAGTGCTTTGGCATGATCAAAAGGCTGTTTAGATTTTCCGTCAACATTGTCTTTGTTCACTAAATAATATGGGAACGCAGTTATCAAATCTGGTTGCGAGTTACCATAAATTACAGGATTGTTATTGCTGCTGTCAGCATAATACTTATTCTTCTGCCGGTCAATATTTCCGTGGTACGTGGTTACTACGTTGGGAAATGCTGGATTGCTTGTCAGACCATTGTTGCTGTTTACGCTATAGCTGGGAGCATAATTATTATTTCCGTAATAGGCGGAGTTGTATTTATCAATTTGTTGCTGCTGTTGTTGCTTCATCTGTTCATGTGCCCTCGCGGCAGCTCGAGCAAATTCTTGACCGTCCTGAGTTTCAGTTGCAGATTTTGATATGGGATCATAATTAGGTCGACCGGAATCTAGGTAATAATTCACATTGCTAGGTGCCGCGGCTGCGTAACTTTGATATCGTCCAGGATATGTTCCCGGTTGATATTCTTCGGCATCTAGAGGTTTCTTATCTGTAAGTTTCCAGCCATAGTCACCGTTGGAATACCCACTACCTGGCTGGCTCACTTCGGGCTCTATAGAAGCTATATCTCTTGTCCTGGCTCTGATGTTATACATCTGGTAGTCGGGTTGTACGTAGTTCATGAACATACTATTAGCAGCTGCAATGTTTCCCACGCGATGTGTATCCGCATTGGCATTGTCTTGATCAAGGCGCCCGTCTTGTGACGTTGGTGCATTACCATTGTAAATGTTATTTCTGTACTGTGATAAAGATACTTCTTGCAGCGATTTAGAAATTGCGTTTGAATTTACGTTATTTTGCCAGGAGTCGTGTACTGGGTCGGGGTATTGCGAGGACGTTGGGGTAGCGGCTGTAGACGTAGGGTACTCATTCCCGAACTGTTGAACGTTCACGGGATATCTAATGCCATTAGCAGAGTTGTCGTAGTGGTCGATCTGAATACGTTTAGTTTGTTCATTGTTATCATATGCAGGGGAGTAGCCATTGCTGCTGCCTGTAGTTGTAATCCTGTTATCGTAGTCCGGGGAACCGGTTTGAATAACTGACAGCGGAGAAGACACGTATTGTTGTAAATTAGGTTGACTCGACAAAAACACGGGAGCTGCGCTAGAAACATAGTTGGACGGTGTGCCAACGTATTGGTTACTGGGCAATGGTGTTGATACGTACGTATTAGCCGACGGTTGGGCATTTTGGTTGTTCTCGTACGAGTTTAGATATTGGTACGAGTTAGACGAGTATGATTGTTGTTGCGGAATTTTTTGTTCCATTTGTGGTATTTGATTCGGTTGCGGGTTGTTATCATAGGAGGGCCCAGGGTTTTTAGCATAATACTGCGGTTGCGGGGTGGCGGTGTAACCGATGCCCGGTGCTGGTGTGGAATATTGTTGTATGTACTGGTTCTCGGCCCTCATCTTTTGGAGGAAGTCTTCAGGGGGTAACGAATACTGCACGGCGGCATACTGGTTGCTCGCTCCAGCATCACCGTCGTTAGATGTTAATCCTTCGTCTTGTTGCCTGTCATTGGGATCAAGTTGTCTTTGAAATGGGTTTTTGATTCGAAATACCTTTCTTCTATCGCTCCTTCCGTGGTTTACTCTTTGGTAGTCATTGTTTTTGTCTAGTTCATCGCTGAGATGGTACTGGACGTTGACGGAGCTGACTGAGTGTTCGTTGCGAGCGGGGTCACGCTGCACGATGTTGGTGCTGTAGCTGGTGATGGTCTCTACATGACCATCGTTCGAGGACAGTTGCTGGAGGCGCAACAAATCTTGTTCACTGAATCCATCCTGACTTCTTGCGAAGCCAACTATCCAAAACGTCGCCAGCAGCCGTACCTGAAATAAAGGAAAATGCTTTGAATACGTGCGTAATGTTATACACCCTTTTTTAAGATATTATAAAGTAATGTTGTGACGTTTTGTTGAAAAATTATGTATCAAACCAAATAGGGATTTCGGATCAACTGTAGGTACTTGTTGAACCAAAACTGATTACAAAGATGTGCAAAAATTGTTAAGCGTCCTGAGATATAACGAGCGCTCCTAGCTATATAATATAATTATGCGATATGATTTTGAGAACAGAAGCGTTGAGAATCAGCTTAATCATTCAAGAATCAATACAGAGCTTTTTATATACTGCTTTACATTATAAGAAAACATACAGTGAGTCAAAGCCTTATTAAACTTTGCACTACAACATGCACAAGAACAAAGTCTATAAATAATCCCATAAGTGAAGATGAGAGTGGAAAATCACGTTTCGTTTTTCTGCTCGCAGTTTTCTCCCCGCGGGGTTATGCGAGCCACTGCTCGGACGCATTCATCGACTTCATTGAAATCACACATCTCATTATGTGCCCCTATCCTCATAGCAAAAATCAACACTCACGCATCGTACAATGTAACAACATTAAATTACTGTAATTTATTTTACAAGAATCCCGCCATCAGTTTAAGTAATTGCGTAGCGTCACTCCTATACTTTAGTGTTCAACGTAACCATAAGCGCTGGTAATGACGGTTAGCGATGTCCGAAAAAAAGGCCTACACTGTGTACACACACGCCACGCCTGTTGAGCTCTAACTGAAACGTGTACACAAATGCAGCGAGTGAAGTTAATAATACAGTAGGGTACAACGACGTAACATACAACACTGAAACATTTCACTCGCTTATTGGAATCATCATTGAAGAATTATCAGTCAGTCGGAGAAAACAGCTCGTTTGATCGCTAACAAAGATCGCATCTGTGAAATGAGACTTGAAAAGGCCTTGTTGTTTGAGCTCGAGGCAAGTTTAAATAAGATACTGGTAGAGGTTCAGTATAGGTTGGGAGTGTGTGGTCCTGGCTTTGACCGAGAACAATGGAAAGTCGTCCTCGTCCTCGTGGCGGGTCGTGCGGCTTCGCAGTTCAAGGGTCACGAAAGAGGGCTCATGCAGTTTCTATATTTGACAAACGTTTTCTGTGATTTCTTTAGAGCGAAACGTGGTTGGCAATGAATCAAACCAGTTCCTTCTAAGGATATCATCTTCTTGTAAGTTCAAACAACTTATGAATGAGAAATATATAAATGTGTTCTACAACTTCACGTCACCGCTATCTACAAATATCCTGATTTAGCGAACGTAATTGTACCAAAAAAATATTAGTTTGTAAATCATCATCATCATCGCCATCATGATGAGTTTGTAAATAATTCAATCAAATTAAGGTTCCCGCAATTTTTTTTAAGTCAATAAACACAATATGTAAAATCGTTAGGTGAAGCTCACGATTACATTTTTGTATTTTCCCGCGGTGAAATATTATAACTAGTACCTTTTTGCTACGTATGACGCTAACTCCGCTTTGTAAACAATCAATTTCGATCATAAAATTGATCATTAACTGCGGTATGTTGCTAATAAAATACTACTAAGATTATACGTGCACGATGATCATAAAAGCGCGAAATATCGATTATGTACTAATAAATTTTACGTTAAAACATTACCTATAATGTTAGACAAGAAAAGCCAATAAATATAATCCGTACCACACGTGCAGAATACTCGCAGTATCCAACACACGAAGACAGATCGACCCCGAGGTCAGAGAAAATTGACTCTAAGTGACTTATTACAGCGTACATTTATCAACATCAAGCATGGATAGTCATTTCATCGTCGATCATACTGCAGTCAACACGAAAATGGAATCACGAGTCCGATTGTTTTCAATTATCAATACCAAAATAACCCTTGAAGGTATAGCGTGGGAAATTGTGAGATAACTCCAGAGAGAAGGCGTCAGGACATATTGTGCGAGCAACGACGCGATCGTTGTTGTGGGCGGGCGCGACGCCCCAACACTTGCGCAATCTACACATTAATGGTGCATCTATTCCGGTCTGTTGATAATGATTTTCACTTTCTATATTAGTATCTAATGGTTGTTTAAGTCGCAGGTCAGAGGGGAGGCGTAACGTGTTGAGCGGGTTGGGGATGGGCGCAGGGATCTCTCCTATGCCCTTTACCGGTCACGTCGGCGCGGGCGAAAGTTGTTGCCGCGCTTCCGAGCATGCACCACTGTCGCTTTTAACGACCTGTTTTGGACCGTAGCTTCTTCCTAGGTCTTTGACTCGCCGTGGGAGCTGAACCTTTGAAACATTGATATAATCGTTACTCATCGGGGTTTGTTTTCACTTTTGGCGCGCGCATGTCTGAATTGCACCTGTGCTGACTGTTGGCAATATGCACTACGATAAACGCTCTCACACAACTTGAACAGAACATTTTTATATTAGGAAGTCGGAACCCTTTCCAGTTATGTTAGTTATGTAAAAAAACCTATTTTTACCAGTACTTAATTATATAATTTTATCTCGTGTTTTGTAACTTTCTGGTTGTTAATAGATAATCCTATTGTTGCTTAAGTAGTTCACGTGTTTTCAAATTTTAATATTAAAAAGTTGTAAAATATTTAGATACAAATTTGCGTAAAACTCCCAAACTTGATCTATAAATCTCCTTTAACTTAGGCCTGACACGTGTTATAGGTACTTTTGCAAGATGCGGCCACAATTTATCGATGAAAAGACTCTCGACACAATAAACATTCCAATTTCGTAACTAGAACTATACCTATGTAGATTTTGTTTGCGATCTAAATACAAATTTTGTAAGATTACTCGTAAGGTTTTTAAATTGATGCTTATTATATATTCTGGTATGAATAATATGTCTCTACAATAAAGAAATGTGTAAAGCTTGTTACAATAGTTTAATAAAATGTAGAACATATTTTTGTAATCCAGTTTGTTCCAATGAAATTGAAATTATTTCGTATTACAACATCAAATTATGAGGAGATCAACAAATTGTGTATACGGTTGAAGTACGTATGTTATTGTACAGAATTTAACATCGTAACGACTTATTGATGGTGGATTTATGAATTTTACTTTAGGTTTTAAAATATTACTTATTAATGCAACGCCAGAAATACATATGGATTTTCTTTAGGTATTTTAATAAGGATTTTCGCCTATTTGGGTGTAAATGTAATGTGAATTGCCTTTTAGGAATTTCCACATAAAATAGGAATTTATAGACAAAATAGGCAAGCAAGGCATATTTTATATATAAATTCCTAAATAAAATGATAAAATGATTAATCAATTTTCCCACAAGTTTCGTTCAAATCCGTTTGGGAAGTTTCCTGTGAAGAATTAACCAACATACATAGGTGCTCACATTTCTTTTAAGAACGGAAACCAACAATATATCTAGGACGTAAATATTACAATTTTAACATTTTTTTTTAAGGTTAGTCCGCGCACCTGAAAGGTAAAAGTTATGCTTTTTTTAGTCATAATCCACTAAGCAATACTCTCAAACGAGTACATAGTTTCTCGTTTATAATATTTTTTATAAACCTGTTCATACCTATACAACAACAAACTACCATATTATTGTATCTTTTCAGTAAAAAATGTGGCGCTGAAAGTGACAGTAAACTCTTTAGGTAATTTTTGGGAGCTTGTATCTTTCTATGGAATAAGCTTAAGATATTTATTTAAAAGCATTTCAAGGTCGTGATAAACGGATATCTATAATCTGTACTTAAAGCTTCTGGTAATAAAGGTAAGTATTTAACTGGTGTCTTTTCTGTCATGGTGTCGATACGTTATGATCATGTTGCCCGAAAATAGGAACATCTAAGAATCTAAATGCCTAAAATCTGATTATAAATAAAATTTTAAACATCCCTAAGCATCCCTTATTTTCAGTAGAGATTAATATATCTTCCAAGCAAGATGTCTGACATTTGATTAATGTCCTAGTAGCCATACCGACCGACCTAAACCTCTGGCTTGCTAAATTATTAAGTTAAATGGCCGAGCTTCAACATGTTTTTTGAAATTTATGATTTAATCTCGGAAAGCTATCATGCCGTGGGAAACTCGAAATAAAATAGGTACTTACGTAGATTGTCATTAGGCCCAAAATATGAAAAGTTTTCTTTAATGTTTTCCCAGTGTTGTCCAAAAAGTATTAGTAAGTATGATATTATTAAATTTGGGTCCAACGAGCTGAAGCCACTGTATCGAAGCGGTTGATGTAACATTAGTCTAAACAAACCGGAAGTATAGTACATACCAGATGTTTTTGCCAGAAAGCGGTGAAGCTTAAAAGAGGGGTGTTCGTTTTGCTTTATGTAAATGTTCACAGGTATAATTATCAAATAGTATATATGTAAATATCAGGTACCGTGTTAGAATGATATAAGACCCGGAATCGATTGCGAATGTATTGTAATAGTAATGCATCGAACTTTCTTCGGGTAACTTCCTAATATGCCTTGAAGTAAGTCTTTCAAAGACTTAAAGCATCATCATATTTAATAATTAAATTTCTTTCAGTAGATAAATATTTTTCGTTGGTAGAATGCACAATATTGTGAAACTTTTTCAATGTTTTTCCTCTTTCTGTCATTTGGCATTTCCATGACGAGTAGGTACATAAGACAAAACAGTGTGTAACTACACACATCAAAAGTGTCTAGGGATCAAGTACATTTTAGAAGATTGCAATCAAGAATATATTTTACAAAAACTGAATTCATTCATAATTTATTCAAAGTGTGGTCATAAGTCATTGATAGAGGCATGGGGAATTAGGTAGGAGACCAATCCAGAAGATTCGATTTGATTTAAATAAATTAGTTTTTTTTAGAGCTAAAAATGTTCTTCATCCCTAGACACTTTTGATGTGTGTATCACAAAGTATATATATATATATATTGTCGTAGAGGTAAGAATTTTAAACCCCTTACTTACATAAAACAACTCTAACAGAAACCATACCTTCAACAATGTATTATAGTGTACCTATTATTGTGTATAAGTCAGTGATCTCTTCCTACAGATACAGCTCGTTTTTTATTTTCCACAGTATTGTCTCTGTGTGCACCCGTAACTGTTTTAATTGTGGAAGTAGTTGATGTACAAAGATTATTTATAATGTACCAGATACAAACAATAGGTAGAGACTAGGAACTGGAAAAAGTACATATTTCATGAATAAAAAAATTTGTTAACATCCATTATTATTTGGATTAACGATTTTTGACATTATGTACACGTACTAACAATATCAATAATACCCTGTTTATTGTCGACCGCTTTATAAAGTAAGTTTCCATTCGGCCAGTTCTTAGAAGACATAATTTGTCCGTTTATGTGTTATTAAAAAACAAACACTGTACACAAATTGAGAGAGTCGATGTAACCAATTGACAAAAAATACTATAATTACCGAGACATGAGATGTACATATCTTGCAAGAGGTGTAATTGCAAGTTCGTGTCAGTGGTGATCTTCGATTGGACTTGCGTTTTTGCGCCAATTTACATACAAAGCAGATTTTCATTCAAATATTCATCTGGCAGAGGTAGAATACGCATTTATCTGTTAATTGTAAACGTTTAGTGTAATCGGTTATGAACCGATGGGAAAATTGTGAAATTGAAGTGAGAACTTTTTAAATAATTGTCTGCTACGGATTCAATTCTGCCCTCACTATTTTAATGCCCAATATTTTTCTTGATTTTAAGATAATAATAATATCACTACCATCACTTCCTCTACACACCAAACACCGACACTACACTACCGTCAAACACTACACAAGGACGAGGTTTACTTGGCACAAGCCCGTAACCTGGAACTCAAAATACCGACTTCTGAAAGTCGTGCCTCACAAAAAGTGAAAGAATAATAATTTATTTGTCACAAAATAACGTTATTTGAGTAAGTACAGGTACATCATAGTAAGTATTTGTTACGTGTCAAGAGTCTTAAGCACATGAGTAACAATGTGTAGTATTTTAAGATAGAAGATCCTACAGAATAATGTTGCATATACCAAACATTTGCTAGCCTTTTTAGGCGATTCATTCTCAATCCGATCGTATATAATATGGTATTTTTATGTATTATGTGTACGGGTGACACAGGAAAGATATCATCGGATGTTTGTGACATAGAAATATTTTTAACCTATGAAATAAAATGCTGCTTGCTGCGGAAACAAAAGTTTCCTTTCGTGAAATATGTAAAATAATAATCGGAAATACCGGAGTTTGGTAACCAGTATCATAAGAAGAAAAATGGTCCTCGTAGGATACTACTATTCAATGAAGATGATTTATTACTTTTCTGATACACCCTTCATCATGTTCGTAACCAGTGTCCAGTAAGGAATAAAACGTTCTGCCTATGAAACTACGTACCTATACTAGGGACAAAAGAGGGCCTTCAAGCATGTTGATGGAATCTTACACCTGGAACCCTTACCTACACCTTACAATATAAGAATATAGTATTACTAAATAAAGGTTTATTGATATCTAAAAGAATAAGGTGCAATTACTTCTAACCAATGACCAACAGATATTTCGTTAATGTTTAGTTGAGATATCGTGTTATGAATCTCTTGATCAATATCTTTGTACTCTTGGCACTGGTCAGATTTTTTCTTGTTTCATCCATCACGGTAGTTTCGAAGAGAAAGAGAAGAAAGAAAGTTCCTTTTTGTAATTCATTAGAAGGGGTTTCCTGGTCTAAAACTCAGTTATAAATCATCTCCGTCGGATACTAGTATCCTACGAGGATAATTTTTTTCTTCTTATGGTACTGGTTACCAAACTCCAGTATCATAAGCGGCCCAAGGGCATCCCTAGGTAGGTATGACAAAAAAATTGGTATTTGTAAATGTAAAAACACTATAAAAATTATAAATTAGAGTAGAGGTCTTTCCATAAAATTTAATGATTTTGTGGTCACTGTCACCTGTAATATGAGTAAGTACTACTCGTATAATAGGATCTGAAACTCCGTTGACGTTTCACGTCTTCGTCGTACTCAAATATGGATTCTGTAATTTGCGGCACGCTATCATAATATGACAAATTAAACTCTAGGAATTCGCATAAGTGGGAGTTCGTGTGTTAACACTTACATATATCACAACCAAATTCTCCTAAAATTCATACATTTAACTAATTTTGTTTTAGGTGTCCCGCTACCCCAAAAAGATTGACACCATCAGTTTCTGCACAAACACACAATGAGTCGCAAAACATAAAGCGCTAGCACAGGTACGTCACCTATCAAGATTATTCAATACGTTTTCACAGCAAAGCTCCACATGAAAAACAATAACTTCTCCAAAAAATAAATGTAATTTTCGCCAAGCGTTTCATGGACTTACTGCTTGTTTGACGGCCGCCATCGTCGCGCGCTCTGCACTGTAGTCCTTGAAACGGGAGTCAGTTGTTAACCGTGCACATAGTTCACTGATTATATATTATGTCCCAATTACACGTGGTGCGGGAGTACGTGCGGTCGGTGGTGTAGTGAGGTTCAAGGTGACTAGTACCGAGGCTTATATAGGGGGGTAGCGGAGCGTGGAAGGCGCGCGTGTGTGCGTGCGCTGCAGCAGCAGGGGGAGCTAGATGCGCCGCCGCCGTTGCATCCGCCGCCGCCGCCGCGCCGCCGCCCCGCCGCCCCGGTGTCAGGGGTCGCGCGAGCTGTGACAGGTATTCTGCAACATTGTACCCCGCTGATAACAACGTGTTAAAATAGTTACAGGCAGGATTTTATACTATATTTTGACCTGTTCACGCCTTCTCATTTTTTTATTTTAATCAGATGCAGCATTTTGCTAGAGACTAGAGTTTGAGATTTTTTAATTTATTGTCCACTAGCTGTCCTGGCATACGTTGTTTTACCGAAATACCTCATAGCCTCTATGTTATTCTAGTTTATAAGCTACAATACTGCCAAGATTCATCAGTGAAAGAAAGAGTAACAAACATCCATCCACACATACAAACTTTCACGTTTATAATATTAGTTGGATTAAAAAGTACATTAGTTTACGATCGAAAATTGTGATGTCAAGTTAAGTAGAAGTTCAAAGTTGTATAACGATAAAGTTTTAAACAGGTAAGCAACCTACACGGTAGTTAAATTATAATTTATGAGCACTGTAAAATATTTTAATACGATCTCTTATTACTACAAAGAGTAAATGTCTAACTATCGGAATAGCCCGTTTTCATAACAGGCCGAGTCGTTGTGAGGTGTGGGTACAACCTGTGTACCTACTTACCACGGGAGGCGAAGTAACGTCGACACTACAGTTAAAGCTGTCCGCGGTCGGGTCTCGCACAGACTGTTAGACCAGCTCACGGAGCATATGACATTACTCAGACTGCGGTTAAACTGGTGCTCTAATGCCGGTAGAAGGTGGCGCCCCCGTTCGGCTCTTCCTGCCCGCGTCCAGTCTCTGAAGCAGGAAGTTGCCGCCTCTACAAATATATTGTATGTTCCCCATTAGTACCGTATACGTACGATAGTGCAAGAGTTTTTCACACCGCTTATACGTTTTAGTTTCATTAGGTACGTTTGTTTTACATTAATTTTAGTTTCAATTTTACGTAATTTGGTATATCTGCGATTTTTTTAACACAATGAACAAGCATTAGACCACCATCCTGCTTGATGCAGCGATGTGGTCCGCGATGGTTCATTAGGTACCTATTTACCCGCGGCTTGAAGACCTTCAGACTGTACTGCGCAGGAAACACAGACACTGTGATACTATTACATAATTTTTTTCGACATATTGCATTGTTGTTTAGGCGCCTATTGATGACGATGGTCTTTACGGTTTTTAGAGGTCTACGGAATGGATACTGTCCTATGCATAGCCATGCTCAACGAAGAATACTTCATCTCAATCATCATCAGGTTTACCCCTCAACAATGGTCATGCGTAGAACCTGTTAGAGGTAGCTTGTTTTATTGTAAGTCAGTATGGTTGTAATATCACTACAATTATCAATTATAACCGCTTTGAGTAGCTGTATCTAACAGTGATTGGCTCTACGATTGAAGTTCGGTGCGTGCCCGCAGCCTAAGCTGTAATTTGTTATTTTCCCTTCGATCAGAGTTAATGAAGAGTGCGCAAGTTGGACACCGCGCTAGAACCGGAACGTCAGGAAACGCGGAAACTGCGCGGAACCGTAGGAGAAAACCACCCGTCTGACCCACCCGGCCACGCCATTACCGCACTAAACCTTTCCTGCTTCTACCGAACATACCTGGCTGGTAGGGTCTTGCGCAACATAAATCACCTAAGATCGAGATATTGCGGGGAGCTCATCAATCAATAGCTGCGAGCTGTGGTGGCTGCCGGCGGCGGCAGCGGCGGTAGTGCGGCGGCGGCGTCGACACGAGCTACATTCATCATAGGCGCATGCGCATCGTCGACCATCACTTCATCTCAGTCTGACTGATGCGCACCCACTGACATGCTGATGAGATATTCACTTATTGCTACTGTCATGTAACTTGCATATGCATCACGTATGTACGTGCGATGCGTTTTAATTAAACCCAATCAAGTCATTTAAGATTCTTGAACGATACTCGACAAGAAAATATTGCACCTTTTCTAAATAAGAATCCAACTCACGAAAAACAGTAAAACAACGTGTATGTAAACATTTTATTGGACATTGTATTATTATACGATAAATAAAACAATATTGCACTGCGACAGCCATATTAATAGATTTTCATTAAAACAATTATCAATAAATATAGTGCAAGATATCGACTGATATTAGAAGTAATCGATCTTGCAACAGCAGGTAACTCTGGCTAGTAATAAATTAGTAATTTCAACAAGTCAATAACAAACCTATCACATTATCATCCTACCAACTTCAACAACTTACTTAATATGATTTATTAATAACTTAGTGAACTACTTAATTCCTATGTTACAATATACACACAAGAATGTATTGTACTACTCTCTGAGAAGACAATATTGTATTGTTAAGTTGTATACTTAGACGCTTTATCAGATCCATTTGAATACTAAATTGGAACTTAAATGCGAAAACCGAGCCACCAGGCGTACTCGTACATCTTTTGTATAACAAGAATCATTAAAATTGCAATACATAAAAGAGAAATGATTTCGCTTACGAGCGCATCGCTAAATCATGTCGAGTTATGTACTGTTTAATTGCCGAGATTCACTAAATGACTTGCAACCTACGCTTGGCTAACGAGCGATTAAAGGCACTACGAAGATTTCTTTTCTACAGTTTTAGGCGTTGTTGGCTCTTTTTTGTGTAATTTTGTCGATTCCTTTTTGTTTTCGCTTTTGTTGTTGCTAGCCATCCTCTTGTGGCTGTGGTAGTTTTTGGGGTAAGTGGATGTGCTGTGGGAGCTGGCAGCAGCAGCGGTGGAGTACTGTTGGCTCGCTGCATACTCCTCTTCGGGGCTGTAATCTTGAGACTGTTGACTGACCTGGACGTACTGTGAGGGCAACGAATGTGAATTTACGTACGATACTTTTTCGTCGCTTTTCAAAACGGTTTGCGGTACCATAACCCTGTATTTCGACTGGAATTTGTTTGCGGCGTAGGGAAGGGGTGTAACGTAGTTAACAGTCTGGACAGAACTCCCCCCGCTGCTCTGCTTCTCTGCTTTGTATCTGTACGGCAGGACGGTAGCGTGAGTGTGGTGCTTGCTAGGATAGTTTTCCGATATCACTATTGTCTCCGTGACAGGCGCTTGAGGCTTCTGGTAACCGTAACTACCATCTGAGCCGGACTCTACGCGAACTGAATATTTTGGCCGCTGGTACTGATTACTATAAATAGCGACAGTTTCTTTCTGCGGGTGTTGTTTATGTTCATGCGTATAGCGTGAATGGTAGGTATGCTTTGTTGGAGGTGACGGGACATATGTAGTAGGAATTTGTACTTTAGGAGTTCCATACGCATGTGCCAAAGTCTTTTTACTCTCTGTGTCTGCGTTAGTGGATGCGTATTCGTATTGCGTTTTACTTGCGGTGTCGGGCTGCACACTCATATAGGATTGTGCCGGCTGCAAGTGTGATGAAGGCACGTATTCAAGAGCAGTGTGTGTCAATTGTTCTTGGCTTCCAGCCTCTTGTGAATACACTTGTTCAGATGATCCGGAATCAACAGGTAGGGCCGTTTGTACTTCAGCACTTGATTGTACCTCTTGAGACCCTGGTGGGGCTTGGTACTGCTCCTGATACTGTTGTTGAGTGTAGTACCTCGGAGACTGTGCAGCCGACTGAGGCACATACTGGTATTGGTACTCATACTGCTGGGCTGGTTGCTCATATTGTATCTGAGAATGTTGTACATAATATTGTTGTTGGTGGGCACCGTGTGAAGGGTACTTGGCCATCACTGGCTGAACAGCGGAGTATTGTACTCCTGAGTAATCAGCCTGCGTGTACGACGGGCTAAGGTAAGGGTTAGAGTAATGCTGAGGTTCGTACTGTGCCATGGGCTGTGGCGGCAGGGCTGCAGTCACCGGTGTCGGCAGTTGCGGCGCAACAGCAGGAGTCTCTTCGTGAAGTGCATTGGAAAACGGCATAATTTGCGGAGCAGTTGGGTATCCCAGTTTCTTAAAATATTGATTAACTAGACCCTGCAAGTTTACGTTGTTTAGATGTTGTGAGAGTGGATAGTTCTGAGGAAGGTTGGGATATAATTCTGCAGTTGGATTTTTTAGGTACGAACTGGGTATTCTGAGCACCAATACTGGTACAACCCTTTGGTTTTGCTCAAGGTGCGGTGTGTGAGTTCGCAACAAGTCCTGTGTGAGTCCAGCGCTCTGGTACTGTGGATTTTGCAGTAACTGCGTAGGGTCCACCAGGTAATTAGACATAACCATCGGGAACTGACTTTGTAATCCGGAGAAGTTTTCGCCGTTATATGTGGTGTACAGTGTAGATGAAGGTGGCGAGGCAGAGGGCGCGTGTCCGTCTTGTTCGGGGTACGGCGGTGGCGGAGTTTCTAAACCTTTTACATTTTCGTAGTTAGTCCTTAACTCCGTAACGGGACGTTTGTATTCGTAGGGGTTTTCTTCTTTGACAGGAACGAGCTCGTATGCCTGAGAGGGTTGAATGTCCACAACAGTCCCTTGATGTCTGGTGTGCGCGTTGTTTGAGTACCCGGCGTTGACGTCTTTGTAGTGGCTGTTACGCGCTGGAGGGATGTCGTGCTGGGAGTACGGGTAAATCATGAATTTCCCTTTGTCTTGTGTAGGTTTCCCGAAATATGAATACATATAGCCATTGTTAGTGCGATAACCATAGCCAAGGTTAGCGTCGATAGTTCTTTTGCCTTTTGATTTAGTGTCTGTATCATTAACTATCTCAATTGCAATGACTGCTGGAAATCCTGGAGAGGCATTTTTGATAGCATCTTCAATGTTAATTTCCTTTGGCGACTCTGTGGTGGGCACGTCGGATTTGATACCGAACTTAGTCTCCACTTCACGAAGAAATGTTCTTTCATCGTCTGTGAGGGAACTGGATTCTTTATCTTTTTTATCTGATTTGTACTTCTTGGGTTCTGGATCAGCTATCGTCAGGCCGATTATCGCGCACAGGATCTGGAATTGTGAAAAAATAAATTAAGTTAAATGTCCATATCAAATATACACCGCAAAGTTTTTCGTAACGTTAGACTGAAGTCGTTTCTTCAAATTAGATAAAGTCAAAATAAGTAAGAATGTAAATGCAGTCTCATTAGATACAGAGCGCGTGTGCCGACGCTAAGAACGTATTCACAATATACATTTCTACTGAATCATGTACGTGAGTATAAAGAAATAGTGGTCATGAGATTCGTTTCGCAAATAGGTATCCCCGTCCATATGAGTTCTCCGTTAGGTAACGTAACGCATTAACAGACATCTGTTTTTCCACCATCTTCTGACTCAATGGGATATTGTGAAATATTTAAGTAACCTTACAAAATTTATGTAATATCAGAACAACCTGTTTTCGTGCGAATTTGTTTGCAAATTAGGTATGTAGTAGAACTGTTTTGTGTTATCATGTACATATTAGTAATAAATTCATTAAGAAGAAATAAATCTGTTCTTAATTTTAAACAAACGTATCGTTTTAGCGAAAGACAAGATCGCGTGCGAGTATATTATAACGATAGGTACATATGTCACTGGGGACAATGACATATCTACACTCGTGCTATAATATAAAATATTGTTTATTTCTATTATTTAGTTTAAAATCTACATATGTATAAAAAATGATGATGAGGTTGGTCATACATTACGGGTAAAAAATAGATGTTGGCCGATACTCAAACCTACCCGACATACAAAAAAACACCTTTTGACCTAAGAAACATTTTATCTTAATAGTTTTATCGACATAATTAGGGCTTACGGGCTTACATTTTTTTAATAAATGCATTCAAGTCAATTATGCTTACTTATATCATGTAAGTATTTTTAAACATGCAATAATTTATCTATAATAATGTTGCTAAGCGCAAATTTCAAGAGTGGCTGGACCAATTTCTCTCATTGTGTTGCTTTTGTGAAAGAAATAAGTGTAAGTGTAATTGCGTAAGAAACTATATGCTTGTCGGGTCTATTAGTTATCTAAAAATGTATAATAATCCATTACACATAATACATTCGCATAGTAACTCTAAGTAGTTTGTATGTATGTATATTTTACTGCTTACCTACATTTGATGGGCGTTCTACATGCGACAATACCGTACAAATGTCGCGGATAAAGGTGTCGACCATTGTAACAGAACACAGAAGTGTTATAATTACACGACAGAGGTTGTGTAACCGGTGTTTTCCCTGCTCAGGAGTCGCGACCCCGCCGCTTTCCACGACCCGGGGAGCGAGGATTACAACATACCGCTACTCTACTCTAACTCTCACTATACAAACACATCATTTTTTTTGGCTTACGTATTTGTTTCCTGCGTTTGTTTTTACTGTTGTAAGCTCTACTGTGTAATTTATCGTTTCTCGGTGTGATGCACTGAAATACATACCAAACGTATGTAAATACACATAATTATACATATGTACAAACATAATACATTTGCGTAGCAATGTGTGAAAATAAATATATTACGAGAGAAATGTAGACTGGATATAAATGTGTAATATTTCGTATGTCTCCTCACACACAATTGTACTTACAACTAGAAATGAAACCAATGAAGTTACATAGGTAATTTCATTGCTCGCGAGTGTAGATATAAATCAAAGTTATTCACAGACATTTTCTGTCTTCTACATTTAAGATACATGTCAGTATGTGAGATGACTCTTTCTATTACGCATACATGCGAACGTGATAAACTATAATGTGACATAATTCGTAGAACGTGTGTGTTGACCCTTTTTATTTCGATTGATTTTAACGTTCCGTGAAAATGATATTGCTGAATGTATGAGAAATAGGTGCCAAGTGTGATTAAGTAAATATTTTGATACTCAAATCAAGACAATACCTGGGAAGATTATTAACTGACTTAAAAAAAAAGGAGGAGGCTCAATCTCTCGGTATATTTTTATGTTTGTTACCTCAAAACTTATGACTGGGTGAACTGATTTGGGTGATTCATTTTTATTTTAAAATCTGGTGCTTCCCTTTTGGTCTCTTCAAAATTTGGTTCAATACCGACAATGGCGACATGAGACAACCACAATCCTTACAAATTTTACCAGTTACAGTAGGCTCTATTTTGTTTAAAATTGACATATTGTTGATGGGCGCGATGTGTCACCGAAATAATTATATTTTTTCATAATAGTCTATCATTGGAATTTCACACTGACAACTTTTCAAACACGTACACGTGCAGTGCCAGTTATCATTGAGAGTTCACTAATAATAAAATTAGGACATACGATGCATCCAAACAAGCCACACGCACACACACACAAACTAACATAAGAACGTTTCAGCAATAAAATTCAAAGTAAGTAGGCTTGACACAGAAGGTATATTCTCGTCAATACATCAATTAATCAAGACCCTCACTTTCCGCGTCTATTTTTCTCCTCAAATCACTATTAAAAGACTGGTTATAAAAGAGTTTTAACCTTTAGGCTAATGTGGCATCCATGAACGATCATATCCATTTTAGCTGTGCAACTATAGTGATTGCGAAGCTCGTAAAAATCATCGTTTGCCAGTGTTGTTGGATAGAATCTCGTCACGTCGCCTCGTCTTGTACATTGCCATTTCAAACCTGTCCTCACCAATTTAAATTGAGCTCTGACGTTTAAATAAGCGCACACTTACTCGGCACGTCTTCATAAGTATACCTTATTCACATCTTCGAACTTACATGAGATCAATTACAAACACTAAAATCAACGAAGTGACGACGTCTTGAATCATTAAAATACCTTTTTAGAAGCATACCGTTAGATGAAATTGATATGGACCATGTGAGGCCAATTATGCGCTGCAAGTGCACCAGTATTATTCACATTTTGACACTTTCTCATTACGATAAGTCCATCCGTAAGATATTGACAAATATGTGAATCAATTTGCATGCGCAATAGATGAATCCGCTCGAGGTGTAGGTTTGGCATAGTTTAAATCCGGAACTGAACAGCCAATTAAATATTGAATACATTATCGGAAACACAAATTAAAGATTAGATGTTTAGTGATTTTAATTGTTGGTGTGTATTAGATAATGTATTGAAAATATGATGACCTAATAAAAAAACGCGTGGGTGTCGGTTGTGTATTTTTAATCTCTTTTTGAAAGAAATGTTGCTTGTGCCATAATAGCTCACTTTAAGTGTAAAATTATAAGCATGACGGATATAATTTAAACATTTTTTTGTATTTATGTTGCAACGAAGTCTTTATATTTATTTGTATTCAAACGGGATGGATGCAAGTCGACTAAGAAAAGGTATTTTTTATTTATTTATTTTATAATATATGTGATGGTCGAACAGATCGGCGGTGTCCTGACGAAATAGTTCTCTAAAACGGAGATGATGTAAAGATGTATGAATGTGTACAAAACGAAAGGACCGTGACAAATGAAGATTGTACGTAATATCTGCCTACGTCTCTGGGAGAGAGGTTTGATTCGTATGTATTATGTGTACGTATTAAAACATAGCGTAACGAATATTTTGGGTACCTTAAGAAATGGTTTTCTTCATTGCGTCATGTCGAGAAATTAGTTATAAATAGAGAGTTGTATACAGTTTAATTCAAAGCGTAAGCTTTGTTGCCTTCAGGCATTATAAGTAGTGGGTAAGAATGAATACACACTTTCGGCTCAGCTATGAAACCCTGCCGCTTGTTTGCCAAACCTCTTGGCCTGTCGAAGCGTCTACACCTGCCACCTATACAGCTCACAGGATTCAAAGGAAATATTGTATAGCCGAATATTGACTGTATAATCTTGGCTACGATATTTTACCGTGCAAATGCAACAGTTTCCGGTGGCCAACAATCCTATCAAAGACTTTCATCATTTCGAACATTATGGCTGGGCGGTAACTGCAGCAAGTTTGCAATATCGACTGGAAATCCCTTTTACGTGATCATTACTTAGGTTAATGAAGGCGGAAATTACACTATGCCTTTTTGTATCTATTTATTTCATTCTAATTAATGATGATATATATTTCGAAATGTAAGTGAGAGAATTTTGACACAGTTTGACCTTTTGATTGATCTATTTTATTGATTTTTATAGCATTTTGTAGTTACATTCGTTTAATAAAAATATTTGATGACAATCATGATTTGATGTACGGTTGCCGTGAAAAATTAATGTACCTAAGTTTGTCTAGCTAATATAAAATTTCCGACATTGAGGCGACGACTTGCAAATCGGCGGCACTTAATTGTAGTTGTCAAGAGGCCTAGTAGGTAATTGAGAAAAAATCACTGAAATAAAATCTATCACGTGGAACTTATGTGTAACTACAAGTGAGATACTTAGGTACACTATTGTTTAAGACATTTCAGTATTTAAGTAGGTAACGACAACAAGCACTGAGCAGGTAGTTTGTTTGGTCATAATTCAAAATGAAGTTTCCTCTTACACGTTCGTCTTGCGTAATACGTTTAATAGGTTGTTAGGACAAGCTCGGCGTATGTTGACATTATATTCTTCGTTCTGTCGGGTTGGTACGACATAACGAAGTAACAATTATTGCGTATAGAATTTTAACAAGAAGGATGTAACAGCGTCGGAGAAATTACCAAGAAATGTCCTTTGGTGCATTTTGTCTGCAGTATATGTTTAAGTTCGTTCTTTAACAAAAAAAAATGGTTCATCTATTTGGGTTATCGACTAATTCAACGCACCATTGAAAATTAAATGTGTCCAGATAATAAATATAAAAGGAAAAGCCTACTGATTGACAGACGTCAACGAAACCCCACATGGCTAAACATACCAAATTAAAATTTGGTACTTCGGGCAGCAATTTCAAGTAATTTCAAAGTACTTCGGGCAGCAATAAAAAGTAATTTCATTTCAAAGTAATTTCCGAAATTGTCACGGGTATGATAAATCTAAACTCTTCAGTTAGTTAGTCCACATCTAGGTATACGTAATAACTGTTCAAAAACCAATACTACGCTGTTGAAATCGCGTGGCGTTCTCTAGTTACTTATATTTTGTAATTAATACTACTTGGTTTTTATAATACGATATTTTTTGTGACATTCGAGAGACACTATGATGTACGCAACTAGATCATTAGGCTTGTGCAGGACACTCTACGGCTTTAGATAATAGAAATATGTATAATATACAAGAAGCGACCTAATCGTTAAAATAAGTAATAGTCGCTTAAAAAAAGTTATTTCATTGAAATTCCACCATTTAATATGTCCAGTTGGTTTGTCATCATATTTTTTAACAAGTGAGTCCATAGGCACACTGAACATTGTTGAGCACACCTACATGGTGAATCATCGCAATGGATTTTGTAGCATCCTCTCCGATTCAATAAAAATCGGTACTTTCATATAACTGATAACGTCAAGAAGACCTAAGAGCGATTGCAGAGTTCAACTCTATCTAACTACAAATAGAGCCCAAACTTGGAAATAAGTAGTAACTTGATATTCCATCTTCCTACACACCGCATTCTGGAGGGCCCTGGTGTCATCAAAATGGACCCAATTTGAAGTTAAAATGATAGAGGCGGTAGTACTATTCTTTAAAATTTAAAATTATTTTGCAAAAATGTAAGGGGCCGGGTGAGTAGAGGTCGCCCCAGAAGGACATACATTGACCAGATTGTTGATATCCTGGCGGAAGGTGGCGTGAAAAGTATTCGAAACCGGAGGTCATGTATGAAAAGATGTAGGAATGTAGATGAAGCGAAAGGAGTATGTTAAGACCGTGACAAGTAGAGATCTGTAGTCCCTGTGTACCCCTCTGGAAAACAGGCGTGAAGTGTATGTATGTATGTACTTTACAAAACAATGTCATAGAAATAAATCACTAAGCACCTATATTATTTCGACGTTTCGCACAATTATTCACGGATCGACTGTGTGTCAAGACACTCTGTTGAACCATATTTGGGACATCATAATTATCTGTTTGGAAATTTCAATTGAAGTGGTCACGCTACATTTATTGCTTCATCATGCCATCACACATTGAAAGAAAAAACAAATAAGTGAAAAATGGTTGTCCACATTATAATACTGGTGTAATCATATCGTGTATTCAAAAATAATAACTATTACGTGCTCAACCAAAATTTCAACGTAGTCTCTTTTATACAAATACTTTCATAAAAGAACAAACAAGTGTTACTTAACTTCACCCTTTCGGGGACACATCTCGCCCATTGTTTAATGTCACATTATTTTTTTTTGACTTTCCATAAAAGTGTATGGAAAGAAGAAACGCCTGGAAGACAGTAAACAAATATCTAAATCTTAATACTTCTAAAACGTTAGTTTAAGTTAAATTAGTAGACTAGTTAAAAATATATAATCACGTAAAAAATTTGTTATCTAAATATCAAACTATGTATGAAAAAATACATTTGTGCCGAGAAGAAGTTTTTGTGTACCTGTCACTTTATGACATTAGGAAGACAGAACACGGAAACGGTCAATGCAGCATGCAGAGTAATAACTAAGGAAAATAGTGCTTTCACTTGCAGTCGATTATCGAGCTCATCTGATAAATTTGACTAAAATTGCAAAGAGACAATACGTAGTCGCCTTATACGCTGTGTATGGAAAGAAATACAACTGGAATCATTATAAAATTGCTGCCAAGCTTTATAAAAAGAAATCACAATCTATTCGCTATTTACTCGTATTAGGGCCACTTACATAACGCGCCCCCATAAAATATTTGGGCAATAAATAACTATAACATATAACTAGGTGATGAGAATGAAATGTTGGAAATTACAGTGATTAAAGGTTGAATCCAAGATGGCATTTATTCGAATTCCGACCATAGAGAGTTAGTTACGTCACGGCCCTAGTTAAACAAAATAAAGGTGAAACTAATGCATAGATAGATAAAAGAAATTCGCATCGAGTCCCCCACTTCTCTGTGAAATTGAATTGAGAACAAAGCCCAAATTTTGGATTACAAAACACTCATCGGATCACACACTTTGTTGTTCATTGTTTTTTTTTATTTCTTATTACAAAATCACAATTATTTTCAGCCAGGTTTCGCCAATAGGTAGATAGGAAGAACTATACAATAGAACCTCTTGTCTTTCAACAGTTCAGTGAATTATCAATTATTAATGTCACAGTGTGCAGTGAATGGTGCATGGTGCTGGAATCTTTTGTAGCACAAGAAAGTAGTGAAGGCCACAGCCTAATCAAATTGTGTCGGTCTGTATGTCTGCGATTACATAGTGAGAATTTAATGAAAAAAAATATTAAACATATAAAATATTAAACATATTTTTTTATGATTGTCCTTTGATCTGACTTTTAAATGACTGGACAAGTGTTCGCAAACATACAACATATTCCAGCAAACTATGTAAATATAGGTAGACTCTTTACCCTTAAAACTATAGAGACAGTTTCCCTTTCTTTCGTACAAACATGCAATGATTAATTTTCGTGGGTATTGTAGTAATAATAGTCAGGTACTGAACGTTGTCTTCTTTAATCCTTCATGAGGTATTCACCAATGTACATCATTGTACTAACAGTTCTGCGTAGAAGTCAGAACATACTTAACGGTTTCGTTGGCGCATGTTGTACGAAAGAAAAGGCAAAATCCTTAAACATTTTTGATGTGTGTATCTTCATGAAAGCACGTGATTAGTGTCGCCACAGATATTTTTTTTTCTTTAAACACAGTTTGAACCGGGGCGACGACGCCCCAACGCACCCGCAATTGCATAAACAGCATCCAAGGCTTGAAGGCTGTGGGCGTTTGCCAAGCTTCGAAAAGGTGCCGTTAAACGTCTTCAGGCAAAATATTAAAATTGTGTAATGTGTAATGCCTTAATAGTACTGTTATTGTACTGTGAAGACACAATAAATAGCTAAAATTATACTTCACTTATATTAGTAATATTATTAAAGAAATAATCTTGAAGCATGGCAGATTGTTTTGTAATTTGTACACTACCTTGACACTCGAAATTAATTGGGTACTACGAGTCAACTATTATATTAGTGATGAAAATATTTCCGTCCCTTTCTTATAGTACTTAAGATGTGGTAAGTAACTATTGAAAGAAAAAATAAATCACACACACAGTTATCATTGACAATCTAAACTAGCTACTAATGCTAAAAAAATCTCACTAAAGGCTAATCGAATGCCCACGGTACACAACTAACGCACATTTTACATAAAGCTAAATAAACCAAATTTATCCTGCATTTCAAACAGTTAGGTCGGCCAAGTAAGTCAGTTTTGATGACACTAAAACATCAATAAGGAGTTTACCACCGGACAGTCGAAGTTTGCCACAGAATGGGTGACCACTGACGGCTAGCGTCGTAGGGGCAGACCGAGAAGGAGATGGCGAGACAACCTTGACGCGTTCAAAAGAGACTGGAGGAACAGGGTCTGAATCAGGGTATCGATGGTTGGCTAGGCCTTTGCCAGCCGAGGGACACCATAAAAGGCTAAGAAAAAAAAAATTGTAACAAGCAAACAATTAACACTAATGTCTAGTGACATTCATATGAATTTCAACCTGAGTGGTAGATCAGATACTTGGCCCACTGTACATACGCACAGCAAATTACAAACTAAGAAAACAACGCTCAGCAAACAACCACAAGATTAAGGCACACATTTTAAAACAACAAAAATCTCACGTGTCCCTTTTTACTTAGAAGGCAGTGTTTCAGTATACGGGTCTTTGTATCCCTTAAGACCAGGTATAATGTTTATTTATCGCCAATCAATAAAGCACTTGAAACCTGGTATACAGGCAGCCAAGAATTTGCTCTACCACCCATCATATGAATATCATTATTAAGGTTCATTTTCTACTTATAACAACTCAACTTCAATGATGTTTTAGTGATACATGAAGTGTCATCAAAAGTGATACACTACTTTCTTGGTCGGGAGTGCCATTTTTTTCGTGAGGAAATCTTTTATGGATGCCCTACCGCTGACGAGGACAACGGCGAACAACACCGTTGTCGCTAATATTAAACGGTCTACAAGTCTCGTGTGCCTCTATACCATATATGTATTATGTTGTGTATATTTCTATAACTTTTATCTTAAATCTGTTCGTATTAATGTGAAAGAATATATCGCGATGATAACTACGTGTTTAAGATTTTTGAATCCTATATCCGTGACAGGCAACTACACTCAAATATGTACGCTTGTTGAACCGGACATTTGCTTGGCCACTCAACAAAAATATTTATATTTAAATAGAGGCTGCTTGTTCGCCGTAATGACCAATTTGTTTTTTTTTTTTTAACAGATTCCTAACGATGTATAGGGTGTATGAAATCGTTACTTTTCTATCGTTATTTAATAGTGAAATCGTAAATAAAAATACCGTTAATCGGTTATCGAATTGTTTTGATTGTGAATCTATTTTTTAATTATGATATAGATCTCGTTCTTCACTCATCGAGATGCAAGATTATTATATCCGTATCGTGATTTCATAACGTTATACCAACTCATAATGGAAATTAGGTATTCGGAATACCTATAACTACATTTAGTATATTCAAATTAACTTTCTGGTATTAGTATGTAGCGGATCGAAAGTTTATCAATTTGAGTAGTAATTAACATAATTAATTCGATTCGAGTGGAATAGTTTATTTTTAAGCGTATCGTTATTGCAAAGGTCATATGCAAAACTGTTGTCACACGTGATCTTATATCGTTAATAGTGTGAAGTACGGATTTAAAGCTTATTTCTTTTTTTTTTCTCTTACTGGTGTTAAAGTTCAGGCAACGCAATTATTAAGTTCAATGCCATCATAGATTTACACTCGTTGTGCTGGTTTTATTATGATTTGCTATCAACATCGATTATGAAAAAACCTGTATTCCACAAACGATACGCGTCTGACTGACGGACTAGAACATAATCATCATATTGTAAGGCTAGGCTAGGCTTCGACCATTAGACGGGAGCTAGTTTACTATGATTAAGGCGAAACGTATGTTTTTTTTTGGTCCTATGACTATTCATTAAATAACTGATAAATAAATATTTATCATAACTAAATATTTGAACATAAGTAACTGTAAATTCTTAAGTAGGTACTTATCACGATTTTAAGAATAAAAGCTATGTCTTTCGAATTGACCTCTTAAATTTAAAATATGTGGTTGCCCAATTTCATTTTATTATATAGTAAGTGCGAAACTACGTATAGTGCGGCTTATAAATATTTAATGGTTATAACTTAATGTGAACAATCGAATGAAGAAAACCTTTATACCTTTATGGAGTAAAAGCTTTTTACATAATAAGTTCACTGTTAAAATAAAAATAATAAAAATACATCTTTCTTATAGGTAAACAATTGAACAGAGGGACAATACAAGGTGGAGAGGAGCACTCACAGGGCCAGTGGCAGCTAACCGTCAGAAAATCAAAATATCTTGACATATCTTGAATACTTATACTTTTGTTACACTTCGAAAAATATAACTTACTAGACCCCCGGGCTCACTGTTACCTATAGTGGGCGACCTAATCTTCGTTTTGGGCGTGAAGTTTTTTGTTAAAATATAGACATACCTCTAATGTTCCATCTTTTAACCCTTAATCAGACAAGGTTTAGAGTTTTTCCGAAGGATTTTGGACTCTATTGAAGTTTGTTATTCTAATTACCGACTCCGTCACATAAACCCAGGGGACGTTTATCATAAAATCTAGCTTTTAAGTACAATGTGAAATTATTGTTTACTGTTTAAATAGTTAATGTAGAAATGTAGTGTTACATACGTTATGTGATTATTCTGTGATAATTTCTCTGAAATCTTTAGATAATTCCAGTGAAGACAATAGGGTTCAAAGTATGTGTTGGCTTTGTTTGATTAAGGTTTAACAATAAACTTCACAATTTTCATTCGTGAATCAGGAAAAACAAATCAAAGAAGACTCACGACTTTGTCCGTCCCTCTTTGCACTTATATGTCGGGTAAGTAACCGATAATTTAAGTAGATAAGTGGATAATTAAAAGACCCCTAAAACTTTACTTGTACATTTCGGGATCCACTAGTCCCACTAAGTTTTCAATCTTGACAAAAATAAATCAGGCCTTGCCTCCACCAGTTTTAGGTAGTGCATCTATTGATTGGACTCTATTTTAGAATAAGTTAGTGGATCGTCTGATGTTAGTTCTTAAAATGGCTCAAGCTAATACGAATCAGCAAAATTTATACAAGTCTATTTTTCATTAATCGGGGTCAGTAGATGTACAGTGGATACGCTAAGATGTTTCTTGATTAGACTCGTTGGAGCTAGAACGTCTTTGAAGCACCGAACGACTTGTTGCTCTGTTACACAACCACAACATTAGATTCACCTACTTTTACCAAGATATAGCAAATTAATGTTGACATTTATTTTTTTAAGTTTGTAAGTAATTTCAAAAATAGTTTTGTACAGGTACTTTTAAAAAATGTTGGGATTTTTGTCCTTGCGCAGAGCTTTTTTATATAACTTTATACAAGTGCATATTATATCACAGTATTAGTGCATATTATTAACAGATTAGGTATTATAATAATATGTTACACCTAGTAATATTATTTTGTTGTGTTAATATATAAAATATTCAGTTTGTCTTGGATGATGCTTAGGGGCATTTGATGTTAAATTATATGAGTGTCGGGAGACTGTTTAATCATTAGGTTTAATAATGAGGTTTTGGCTAATTGGCATCGTAGCTCTGGATATTGACATGGTAATGTTGGATGCCTACTTAAGTTATGAGTACACTTTGTTTTGAAATGCAAAAACATTTCAAATCTATTCACTTAAACTATTGTCAACAAGTCGCAAGAATGTATCCACCAATTATACGTGGGTCGTATTCAAGTAACTTCGCACTTCACTTAAAAACAAGTAATATATGAATATTTACCAGTGCGTTCCACTTCATCGTGTGTGAGTTAACGGCTCTGCGCCGTCGGCGGTTTCTGTCGAGAGAACAAAACAGAATGCTTTAGTTCTTTGTAGGTACAATTGTATGCCGTGATGTGGTCCAGTTTCCGCGCACTAAAGCTGAGCTAATGTCACTTGTTAGTTATGTGTTTGTGAGAGTGTTACGTCAGGAGTACCTGAGGATGGTCGCGGGCGCTGCGGGGCCGGCCGAGCAATGGTTCGCGGACGTTTCGTGCCACCTTCTTTTATACCACGGAAATGTACGAGATGCCGAGATGCGCCGGTGAGGCTGCGCGCGCAACGCCCAATATACGGTGCCGTGGTAGCTCACCGAACGCTGCTCGCATGAGCGATAAGCTTAAAAAGTGCATCTCGAAGCTCGTACAAATTATCTATCACATATGTTTATCTGACTTTAATTGAAATAGTAAATGTAACAATTAATGTGAAGTGTGATAAAAATATAAATTTAAGTTTTCTGTTAACTACTTACTAAATCGTTCGTTATCGTAAATATACGTAATACAAATGTTCTAAGTGTACAGTTAAGTTCTTACAAATTAGTTTTAGTTACTACCTAGAAGTCATTTTGTGACATTGCAATCTTTAAGGTACCTAGCATTGCATAACAACTGCATTGATAGCAACACTTTTATTTTAACCCTCCAGATAGCACAAAATCTTATGTTACAGATTATGAATTTAAATAATGTAAAATGCACTATCATAACATAAGTACTCCGCCTTCAATATTACTATACCTTTGCATAAATGCTTCATAATACAACAACATTACAAACCATTTCTGAAATCGCACGTAAGGCCATCGTGCATGCGGACCCCTTGCACGCGCTTTCGATTTATTTACATACGAGACGCAAATACGAGAGCTTTACGCAAAAAGTATATATGAGTCTTTTATGCCGGGACCACACTACTCAAAATGGGGCTTTACAGCCTTTTTATTTCAGTTACAATGAAAACCAATTGCCAGAGTACATAAAATTGCTTTTTTAATTTTCGGCTGAGGAAATGTATTCCCACCCAAAGTTTATATTCATATGAATATTATATAGAGTAATATTATATTTACATTTTTGTTACATTATAAAAGCTTTACCTTAACGATATTCTAATTTCACAGGAAATGTCATCAATACGATGATACCACTTTCTTGATTGACTGTACCTACCTAAATTATGACTTATAGATGACATTAGTTGTCTGTTTTTAGCATCAGGTTATCCGGTTCCGGTTCTTTAAAAAACTTTTAAGTTCAACTGGAAAAAAGCTAGGCTTATAACGAAGAGCAGACGTATTCACAATAAGAAAATATCCTATATAAGAAAAACTTTACTACTGTATTACAAGATTAATGTTTAACACAACTTTATTTACAAGTAAGTGAAGTGTCCTCTTTACTTGAAACTTCTAGTGAATAAGTTAGTATTACAGATTTTGCGCAGTTTTTTGCAATACACACTATGTTTACGACTGTGGGACGTTAAGCTTCGTAACTCAGCACTTAGCCGAGAATCATTTTTACACTTAAATGTTTATGAAGTGGTTCGAAATAGGTTTTATTACGTACGTTTATTTACTGTACAGTATATCATGCCTCTGAACTCATGCGGTATAACTAACTGCCGTTAGGCATAGCTCAGCCTAACTACAGGTGCACACCATTATATTTCCTTGGTTAATGAAGAAGCTTGTAAATTACTAGAGAGTGGTGAATTGGTTCATACTGATAATATAATATTCTAATTAATTATGTGATATCAAAGCTTTGCATAGGCGGGATTCATAATCAAGTGTTTTGTCTATGTGTACATGTTGGAGATGGATCATAAGATTTGCCCAAACATCAAGTGCCCGCCGATTGTAATCGCAGGCTGATCCTGAAAAGCATGGTCAATCGTAGGTATAAATCAATGATACGATATATCCGACAGTCTCATCTAAAGTAACCTATACTCAATAAAGCATTTTTAAACACATATTCCTATATGACAGAAGTAACTGTTCTACTAGTTTCTGTGTCGATTGTCAATCAGTCGCTTACAGCTAAATACGACGTGACATTTCTTTCAATATTGATTGGTTTGATTGATGATCGACATTTATTTTGCCCCACACATTAGTTTGCTATTTTCTCATCTTTACAGAAAACGAAATTTAAAAAATACCTCATTAACCGAGCCATACTAGAAGTCCTGCAAGGGACGTAATAGAAATAATACCAGAAGCACTTTGAAGATTGACGATAAGTCTGTGGACGAAATTTATTTAATGAAAAAAAACCAGCTTTCTACTAGTGTAGTATAGCAAAAAAATATAAACTCAAAAAGCTCTTATTGATACTTTTTTTGGTAAAAATGTCATTAGAAAAGATAGACGAAAATAATGACAATTACAAATTATGTCATATGGCAATAATAATTACGCACGCCTATCCATCACCGTAATAATGTTCAGTCTTGTACGAAGTAATTTCGAATGTCTCGGTACAAAAAACAATAGCCAGCGAGATTATGGCACTCCAAACCGGATACAAAATATTCGAAAACAATAGTATATAAAACGTAGAACTATGTAATTTTGTAGACTTCTTACATTAACTATGACTCATGTCTAAAATTGTGAATGAGATGAGGGTAATCCGAACCTTTGGTCCTTTTTTATTTGGAATAATTGACTTGTTGTCACTTTCTGTCACGTGCGTCTCACAAATCTGACAAATATTGGAACATTGCTTAGAATAAAGACGCTCTGTAGACTTAGATATATGTAGAGAGTCGGCCAAAACAGTGGTCTATCTGTTTCGATGACACTTCCTTTGTCACTAAAACATCAATAAGTACAGAACTGTTATATTACATATTCATATGTGTTTCAACCTTAGGGTGGTCGACCTAGCTTCATTCTTCGGCTTACTATGACTATTTTTGTATATATTTTTTCTCTAGGTTTAGTATAACTGTATTTGTTCCTATTATTGTAACATTAAGTGCGCTTTGGCCCTGAGCTGTCAGCCTTTTTATAAATATTTAATGAATAAATAAAAAATGACACATTTAAGCTAAATTAAGCTAAAATTTTCTACCCACACTGCGCTTTCCCATTCGTGGCCGCCACTCTAGGACTTTCAGGCCCCATCGGCCATCGGTCCAACGAGCTATGTGCCCTGCCCACTGCCACTTCAGCTCTGCAATCCTGCGAGCTATGTCGCACACTTTGGTTTTTCTGCGGATCTCCTCATTCCTGATTCGATCGCGCAGAGAGACTCCGAGCATAGCTC
>SJJU01001601.1:0-48151 GCA_012932125.1 Conopomorpha cramerella | reverse complement strand
GAGGAAAACGAAGAGGGAGAGGAAGTTGAAATGGCTGAAGACCTCACCGTATCTAATAGCAATCCTCCATCGATACCCTCTCGAAAACAAACTCCTGCTACGCCAGCTCACCCTCCGGCTGCTTCATTGGTTGGGGAACTAATGGACAAATTTGGTCTGTCTAATATTGCCCAATATAGTGAAGCTTACAAGCAAGCGCTGCAAGAATCAGGAAACTCTCTAAAATGGCAGCTAGCAAAAGATCGTGACAATAATAACGGACCTATTAGCGACATCAAGCCTAATGGCCTTCCACCGACAGCGGCTCTGCGGTTGAAAGAGGAATTCGCGAAACTCCCGCCGCAACCACACCCACTGTTCAACCCGTTTGAAAATCCGTTTGAAGCCACGAAGCGCATGAAGCTTGACATGGAACGTGGAGAAGGGTGGTGGTTACCTACACTGCATGCGCAAAGACCACCGGATAACATTTTTGACGGTCTGAAGAATAGCTCCAACGGCCTGCTGCAGAATTCACTGCTGAAAGCCAAAGATGGCCGTCGTAATGACACTTGCGAATTTTGCGGAAAGGTATTCAAAAACTGCTCCAACTTGACCGTGCATCGGCGTTCTCATACTGGCGAGAAGCCGTACAAATGTGAGCTGTGCTCTTACGCATGCGCGCAAAGCTCGAAGCTGACGCGGCACATGAAAACACACGGCAGATTAGGCAAGGACGTGTACCGTTGTCGATTCTGCGAGATGCCGTTCTCAGTGCCGTCGACGCTAGAGAAGCACATGCGGAAGTGTGTGGTGAACCAGAGCAACGGTGCCCCGCTCGCGCTCTCCGACGACTCCAACGCTTGCCGCGACGAGGCCTCGTGACTCTACCCGTGGGGCGGACTCCGTCTGCCACCCCCGGCAACCCCTAGCCAAATCTTTTAAAGCAACCGACTCTTTATCAAAGATATCGAGTCTAGTGTTCCTAAAGCTACGCAATTGACTTTCATGTCAGTTAAAGTATAACTGCGGTCGAACTCTAGTCTCAATCGACCGAACAGTTTTGGAATATTGGCAATCGATTAGATGCAATAATACGAGTATAACCCGCGAGGTGTTCGGGTGACTAGTGTATCGAACACACATGACTATAGTGTGTCGGATATGAAAGTTGATGATTTCCGTTTAGTTGTTGATGTTAATTCGGGATAGTTTTGTTGAACATTTAGTTTCGGCCTCGACGCCCTTGATTGTACTGTGAGTTATGATTATTTGATCTTTGTTTAAACGTTTTATTTTAATATAGAAAATGAGGAAACCAATGCCAAAGTTAAGCTATGTTGTTTAAGTGTACAATTTAGTTATAAAGTTAGATTATAGTGTCAATTAAAAAGTAGAGTTACTTAGCGTACCTAATTGTTTAGTGAAGTAGATTATAATTATGTTCTTGATAATTTATTGGTATCCTTCTGTACATTTGAAATGATAATGTTTCCTATAGAATAATCTACTGTACATATTATCTATATATTAGACTAAGTTAATGTATTTTATCTTCGATAATCGATAACTATTGATGTTTGAAAATTAAACTTTGTGAATTTCACAAAATCTTAAAAAAACTACCTATTATAGTACGAGGTTTGATGAAGACGGTGAGTTTCCTGTATTCTTTAAAATCTAAGAATAGTTGTAGAAAAAAAGATCTTTGTAAGTAATACCTATAGTTGTTATAAATACTGCCGATTAATTTAGTATTTAATTATTCCGTTCAGATAATTTCTTGAGCAATTTATGGCTCTTATGTTGAGTCCAATTGGGGCTAGTTACTTTTTAAGACTGACATAACTAAACCGGATAATTTCTATTTTTATTTGTTGTGATACGTTCATGAACATTCACACACTTACCATTAGTCCAAAAGTGGAAATTTTCTGTATACGTACTTAATGTAAATTAATTGTAAAAGAATTTATAAAAGGAAAGATAAGTAAGTCGAATTATAATAGTAATATTTTGTCTCTCGTCTAGATCTCCTTAATGTGATGTTTAGTGGGTGCGCGTTCGCAAGGCTCTCTCCCGTGGGCCGCGATCTGCGCCGGCGCACCGGACGGAGCCTTGCCAACAATTGTTAGTCGTTTGGAGGTGCGCAGGAGAATAAGTACCTCCATTAGACTACGGAAATATGCCAACGCAAAGATCATTAACAATATAAACAACTGAAAATTTTAGAAATGTAATCAAAGTCTTTTTAAAGTTTTCAGTAATTTATCTGTTCAACAAATTGGCCAGTAGAATTTTAAGAATAAATTTAGAAAAAAAATCATAAATGTTCTCGTGCTTTGTCTATATAGCTATTGATCTATCTAAGAAGATGTAGACCCTAAGAATACGTAATTTAAGTACGACGAATGGAGACAAAACAAAAAAAAATATTAAGACAAATTTTATTGTGTAACTACGTGAAAACTGTTTTTATTATTTTTCATTTTTATTATTTTTATTTCAATAAATATCCACAATTTGTTAATCTATGATGTTGTTTTATTGCATTACACTCTGAACTTAAAATGGGAAAACTAGGCATAGTAAAAGAAATAATAAAAAATCGTAAACGCAAAAAAAAATAAGTAGTGGCCTCTGAAGTAGATGAGTTACATTTGTTATATCGAAAAAAAACGAGATTTTAACTAAACTTGGCGAGGATAATAATATAAACACGTGAAAAAAAAATCCGGGTCTCACATATTTTTCTATACACAACACATTTAAATGTCTCGCAAAAGAGGAGAACTAACTGAGCCAAATAAACTGTTTTTTTACAATAAAATAGCGAAAAAGAAAGCCACAAAGTAGTTTTTGTTGTCTTGTATTGAATATTACTATAATTTATTGAAGTTGTATACATGACCCGAAATTTTTGCTCACAAGTATTAGAACATTGGGAAAGAAAAAGTGCGATAAGTCCAAGATCCACGGGGCACAGCTAGTAGGTTGATTAACATACGAGTCAGTCATAATGCCATGCCCAGGGTTAATCTGAGCTGACTATTATCGATAATTAGGTATTACGCCTTGTGTTATTTACACACTATATATACTGTTCCAGTCAAAAGTCCGTCAAGTACATTATGAGTGTGTTCGTAACAAACATAGAAAAAATAAATACAAATCTTGCCTAAGCAGGATTTATCACGATGTATTCTTTCACGATACTTAAGAAAATGACTGATTAATTTATATGTAATTATGTAAATGAAATAATCAGCAAGGCTTTATTTCTGACTCGACATTAAGTCAATTAGTTACAATGACAAATCGGTATACACACATTAAAAGTGTCTAGGGATCAAGAACATTTTTAGCTCTAAAAAAATCTAATTTATTTTAATCTAATTTAATCTTCTGAATTGGTCTCCTACCTAATTCTTCCTAAATGACTTATCACTGCATTTTGAATAAAGTATGAATGAATTCAGTTTTTGTAAAATATATTCTTGATGCAATCATCTAAAATGTACTTGATCCCTAGACACTTTTGATGTGTGCATTAGCTGCCACAAAATAAAATTATTTTTTATATAAATCGAGCTCTCCCGGAAAACATTCGTTATGTCGTAGAAAGATTATATAAGACATTGGAAGAAATACATTACACAATATAAAACACTAAAAATGATGAAACCTCATCTCGATCACTTCAAAAGCAGGTTTTAAAAAATATCGGACAGCTAAGAACACAGCATAAAATAATAAGAGAAATTGGTCAAACCGTTTAAACACTTTCATGCGGTACCAGATTATTTATAAACTAGTGCGTGTACCCGTGTAGTTATAGCTTTTTATACAAACAATTCACTGCTATTTCACTTTAGGTGTAATAAATATTTAGGACGGAACCTGATCAATTATAGGAAAGTACACACAAAATTTCGCAAAATAAAAAATGTTTGTAATATTATTGATAGTTATGATCATAAACACAATGGGGAGTTTTCAGGGCCCTTTCTTTCTCTTAGCTATAAACGGCGGCGCTAGCTGTTCAAGGGGCAGTAATGTCAACGAAATTACTGACGTCAGCAGTCAGTATTGAAGGTGACAGTTCATAAATATTGAAATATTATTTTATCAATGCTAAAAAGTGGTTGTGGGCAACCGGTATTTAATGTAAGAACCAATTTTAATTAATTTGATTGGTATTTATTATTGTTTGGTGTTATTTCAGCAAGAAACATAATGTACCAATTTCCGTAGAATAGGTGTTAAGGCTCTAAACTTCTTTTCTATGGCCTAAATGTTTGTACGTAATAAAATATCGTCGGTCAGAGACAGTATCGGAACATTTCAAAAATTTTGCAAATCGACTTTTTTGCATAATAGGTTTTAAAATGCTCTGCATTATTCAGTGCAATAACAGAACATCTCGTAAACATCTTTATTTCATTTTTATTTACAGAAAACCATTGCTGTCCTAAAAAAACTTGTACCTTTTCCTAGTTCAGTATTAAAACATTGCGCAATGTTCCGGTACTGAAGTCTATGGTTTGTTTTTTTATTATTTGTTCCGGTAGTGTTCTGTATTTTGGTGGTTTTGAAACGCAATTTTGACATTGCTTTTAAAAAGTTCTTAAATATTTACGAGTAGCATTAGAGCAAGAAAAAACTAATTAAATTATTAAAAATGCCTCTGAAAAACCCAAGAATACAAAAAATATTATATTCTACACAGACAACTGCTCGGCACAAGAACAAATACCATTCGTTGTCGTCAACTAACACTATACCAAGTATTTATCACGGGTACTTTACTCAGTTGCCTGCATATGAAACCATACAAAATTATGGTAATTCTAGCTGTGAAGATTGTGACGATATTGAGGGAGCTCCAAAAGCTTTTTAACGCTGTCCTGTTCGAAAGGAGAACTCCGGAGGCGTGGAGTCGAAGTGTCGTCGTCCTGTTCTTCAAAAAGGGAGACAAAACCCTGTTGAAGAACTATCGACATTTCTCTTCTAAGCCACGTCTACAAGCTGTTCTCAAGAGTGATCACAAACCGTCTTGCGCGAAGACTCGACGAATTTCAACCTCCGGAGCAGGCTGGATTTAGGAGTGGTTATGGCACCATAGACCACATCCACACAGTGCGGCAGATCATAGAGAAAACTGAAGAATATAATCTGCAACTGTGTCTAGCATTCGTGGACTATGAGAAGGCCTTTGACTCGGTTGAAGAAGAATTCAGCTGGGTTGGGCAGCATTTGGTAAGTTCCGTCGAGTCTTAACATCAGCGATCCCACAGTGCCTGAAGACAAAGGTCTTCAATCAGTGTGTCCTACCTGTAATGACATACGGAGCTGAGACGTGGACACTGACGGCCCGGCTGGCCCACAAGCTCAAAGGCGCACAGCGTGCTATGGAAAGGGCTATGCTCGGCGTTTCTCTGAAGGATCGAATCAGAAATGAAGTGATCCGACAGAGAACCAAAGTCATCGACATAGCTCATCGTTTAGCAAGCTGAAGTGGCAGTGGGCCGGCCATATTTGCCGTAGAACCGATGACCGTTGGGGAAAACGAGTTCTCGAGTGGAGACCGCGTCTCGGCAAACGGAGTGTAGGACGCCCTCAGGCAAGGTGAACTGATGATATACGCAAGATGGCTGGCAGAAGCTGGAAAATGCGAGAAGCCGCAAACAGATCATAGTGGCGTGCAATTGGAGAGGCCTATGTCCAGCAGTGGACAAGTATGGGCTGATGATGATGATGATGATGATAAAGTTTATATTTTCATAAACAATCTTTCAATTTCCATAAAACTGTGGTGTCTTTTTGTAGCAGCAGTGTCATCAAGTCCTTTTTAACAATCAATCAATGCCTTTTCAGTCACAACTAAGAAATCATCTTTTCACGTTCAAAATGTTACATAAGAAACCACAAACTTTTTAATTGTTCTGGCCCTTATACTGTTGCTGTACCAGAATATTGCAAAATATTCTACTAATATTTTTAAATTATACTAAGCATTACTGGAATATTGCGAAATAATCCTATACGGTAGTATGTTTTAGAAATGTAGCTTAGTTCAGTATCGGGACAAATCGCAATTTCGGCTATAACTCTAAAAATACTCCCTACTGCTATTTAAATGTAATTGAGCATCAATCTTTTACGTCTTACCTTTGATCTAAACATATAGTTTAAAAAAACAATAGATATTTTTTTCAATAAAATCAGTTTTTAAAATTCATCGAAACTTTGATTGCCGTTTTCTTCAGTATTGTAAATTATGAAATGTTCCGGTACTATCTCTGACCGACGATATATGCATGCATCAATACACTTAATATAAGCAATTTCACTTCATCTTAGTACGTCATTCTTGGTACGGCGCCATGATTCAAAGTAACAGAAAGTGAACTGCGTGCAGTAACAGTAACAGAGCGAGGCCAGCGGCACGCAGTACACGGACTGGAAGGCGTGGTGTGGATATCTATGGCCGGCCCACTATTCACTACCCGGATGAATTATAGCGCAAATAAATCATGTGGCGTGATCTTGTCAAGGCACTCTGCACCTCTGGAGTGCCTCAGGATCGCAACAACATTACTCAGCCGCCTTTTATCGTATACTAGCTGTATAATATTATATAGCCGTGTGGTGACGGCGAATAGAATACACGTGTCACCACCCCAGCCCAACTTTTCCCGTCATGGGGGTCGTAAGAGACGACCGAGGGAGCTCTCCCGAGGACGGGCAGCAGCGCTCTCTGTGAGTTAAACCACAACACCACTGCGATCGCCAACCCGCCTGTCAAGCGTGGCGATTACTGGTATTTCACCCCAAATGACGGATCTCATTGGGGGAGGCCCTCGTCCAGCAGTGGACGTTATGTGGCTGATGATGATGATAATATTATAACAAATATTATAACTATTAATGCATTTAGCATTAATTTCGACCAAATTTGATTACCATAAAAACGGTTCTAGTGAGTTAATCTTAAAAGATAGACATATACTGTTGTGGACATTTTTTTAGATCATTTCAAGAGGAATAATTCTTTCATACATATATTTTTGGTATATTGAACCGTTTTTGAAGCGCACGCAACAGAAGCCCTCAAGAATTAATAACTTTCCCCGTTATTTTTTACATTTTCCATTATTTCTTCGCTCCTAATAGTTGTAGCGTGATGTTCAACACAAAAATATTTTTTCAATTCGAACCAGTAGTTCCTGAGATTAGCGCGTACAAACAAACAAACTCTTCAGCTTTATAATATTAGTATAGATTTACCAAGTGGTAAACATGTTTGACATGTACACGTAATTTGTTCCAGTACGAGAGATTCTTCCAGCCGTCGTCGACGTGTGTTGCGTCGTTCTACGCGCCCATTCAGTTCAGTCCCTCGTCTGTGCTGTGCTTCAAGGTATTTGGTAACATTACTTCTAATTTAGGTGACCGCAAGATGAACTATTAATTCTGATTACTAACTGCCTGTATATGACTAGGTTAATATCAGCACACAGTGCCTGAAGACGTCTTCAATCAGTGTGTCCTACCTGTAATGACATACGGAGCTGAGACGTGGACACTTACGGCACGGCTGGCCCACAAGCTCAAAGTCGCACAGTGCTATTGAAAGGGCTATGCTCGGCGTTTCTCTGAAGGATCGAATCAGAAATGAAGTGATCCGACAGAGAACCAAAGCCGTTTTAGCAATCTGAAGTGGCAGTGGGCCGGCCATATTAGCCGTAGAACCGATGACCGTTGGGGCAAACGAGTTCTCGAGTGGAGACCGCGCCTCGGTAAACGGAGTGTAGGACGCCCTCAGGAAAGGTGGACTGATGTTATACGCAAGATAGAGAGAAGCTGGATGTGAGAAGCCGAAAACAGATCACAGTGGCATGCAATTGGAGAACCCTATTTCCAGCAGTGGACAAGTATGGGCTGATGATGATGATGATGACTAACTGCCTGTATATGACTAGGTTAGTGTCAATAATACGCAAAATTCAGCACTCCACGGTCATAGTATTATGTCTGGTATCGACGATCGAATAGTTTGTAAATGAATCTGAACTCGACGCGAAGTCTCCGTAATGTGGTTGTCGTGCCCCGGAAGGGGGAGAGTTGGCAACAAAACAGGGACGGATAAAGATAATTTGCATGGAGTCAAGAAAACGTGTGCGTTGAAAAGAGGCAGGTGCAAGTAGACGCGCACGTCTCCAGAGAATGACTTGTACGCCAAGAGGCAGGTAGGGCTTGGGTGGTGGTGGAATTATCCCTGTATTTTTTAGTTTGTAAATGAAGTGTCAAAGTTGTGCGAAATACTCACTAGAGGCGCTGCTTAACTACATACATTAGTTGTATTAAATTTTGATAGATCAATTTTCAACTTTCCTTTCAGCTTTAGTTACAATAATTTAACAAATAATATTACCAAGTGAAGTATGTACTCCATTCGATATTTGATCATTGTCGAACGTGTCGACATGTGTCTGTGTGACATAGTGGCGTGCACTGGCTTTTACGACAAGGTAGGCATTAATCCCCAAGGATTGACACCCATGTATAGGTAACTTGTCTTTACGAACCACACACACCTATCAACTCAGCCACAAAACACAGCGCCTTCGTTAGCCTATGTCGTGAGTACAACAAAAAAGGATCTAGCAATAACTCTATTATTAGGTCCGATAACCAAAATACTAAGGTAGGCAGTGTATTTTTGCCTATATGGTGTGCACGCCACTGGTGTCACAGAACCATGGCAAAAATGACGTTATTGTTGCGTGCAATAAAGTAGAATGTCGCGTGCAGGAGAAGGCGAGCTCGCGGCTGCAGCTGGTGGCGTCGGGCGTGTTGCTGAGCAGCTCCCCCGACCGCCTCGTGCTCAAGCGCATCGTGCTCTCCGGACACCCCTACAAGGTAACGCTTTTATTCACTTCTAAATGCGAACGACTATACTGCCTTCATACGAAGAAAGGGCGTAACTTTACATTGATTCTCATGGGAATATGTGCCTTATTGCCAGACTAATTTTGACTAATAAAACACATATTCCCATGAAAATAAATATAACTTACGCCTTTTCCTCGTATGACGGCAGTATAGCCGGCGTCAGCTAAGAAGCAAAAAAATAATTTAAAAAAAATGTGTGCGTGTACTGGTGTACACACGTAAGAAGTGAAACTTCTTTATGGCCTTATTTTTCGCAAAATGATCTACATGCAACTTTCCAGAAATTGGTTAAATAAAGTTAAATTAGATAAAGTTTAAACAAAAGGATTTTATTATCATAGGTATGAATACAAATAATACAATTATTTCACTTTAACTTTTATACATTGACCGATAGTTACAATCAGAAACTGAGGTTAACCTTAAATATCTTAAATTTAAAAAAAGATGGCGCGTGTTTTGGAAATCAGACAACGAGATATATTTACTTATATTTTTTGTTCATTTAAATATATACTAGCAAATTCTGACACATTGATAAATCCATGAACAATTTTTAGAATGGATATGATTGACAACCAAATGTATGGCGATGACATTTGTATCTCAGCGTTGCATATCCTACTGCTTCTTAGCTCGTTGTCATCAATTAATAAAGATGTAATTTTTTTTGTTCATGAATCGAAGTGGCAACGTTTCGATTATACAGTTATATGTAAAATAAATATAATAAGCTCTATTATGAAAGGCTAACAAATAGGTTTCATCTAGTCGAAACCTTAAATGCATTGTCTGTTGCTCATAAAATATTTATGACGGTACATAACTATAATATATGTCGGATGTCGGAGCCTCGCCGGCGTCAGGGCCGCCGGCCAGTGGAGAAGGAGCGTTTTCCATTAGGGTAGCTCGAGCAACAAGTACACTTGGTAGGACAATAAGTCAATTTAATTCTGATAGCCTATGAAACAGACACACTCGTGATCACTCTAATCAGGGATAATCCCACCACCACCCAAGCCCTGCCTGCCTCTCGGCGTACGGGCCATTCTCTGGAGACGTGCGCATCTACTTGCTTTTGCCTCTTTTCAACGCACACGTTTTCTTGACTACATACAAATTATCTTTATCCGTCCCTGTTTTGTTGCCAACTCTCCCCCTTCTGGGGCATGACGACCACATTACGGAGACTTCGCGTCGGGTCCTCGTCGCGTCTTCAGTCGTTAACAGGCTTCATATGTTCTTCGTGATCACTCTTCGGAGTCCAGCCCCAGTATCCTCCGCGGGCACCCCGCCCTTCCGAAGTTATAGTCTTCGCTCCCACGTGCATGTCCAGGCGTGCCAACTTAACCGCCTGCGTTTCGTCAACCAATCAGAACTAGCTATTTAAATGGTACCAACATAACAACACACATTATTCCAATGCGATTGGCTAAGAGAAAACAGTTACAGTATTGCCAACTAAAGGAAACTAAACAGACTACTTTATCGGAAACGCACAGCGCCATCTGTTGTCTATAATAGAAAACAAAACAAAATGGCATGATAGGTTAACAACCAGGTAGTGATTGTTGTCAAGACAGGTGGCGCTGCTAGCCCTCTATTTGACATATATATAATTGATGGTACCAAAACATTTCTCATAAATCGATTCTGAAATAAATCGAATCTTTCCAATATTATACAACTCTATCAGTCTAGATCACGCATGTCAATCGACCTGTCAAAATTTGCTTCTTACGTGACGACGACTAGGTAGAGCAGAATGGTTTCCTTGGTGTTTGGTATAATCATGAATGCAGCTTTCCACACTCCCTAACCAATGGTCTTTGAAACGTTGTAGAACTCAACTGAAGGAAAAACAACTTTTGAACAGTTCTGAAACTTTTCAATGAAATGTATGTTACTAGAATAAGACGTTTTTTTTTATTTAAGTCTGTATCCTAAAAATGTATATGTGCGTGGCGGTTAACTCCGGGAAGATGAACGAAAGCAATTTGTTTCCTTACTAGCCCGTCAGGTGGCGTTAAAACATTCGGTCTGTATAGTAATAAATATCTTAAGATTATCTTACTTCTTATCTTACTAATATTATAAATGGGAAAGTGAGTTCGTGCGTTTGTTTGTTCCGCTTTCACGCCGTAACTACTGAACCGGTTGCTTTGAAATTTTGCAGACGTATAGTTAGAAGTCCGGTTTAAATCATTTTTATCCCGGAATAAATTGATATTATTGAGGGAAAACGAAAATATTCCTTTATACCGCAATATAACCGAAGTCCACGCGGGCGAAGTCGCGGCCGGAAAGCTAGTTCTGAATATTTACTGATGATAATGGAGTCTATAATCCTCAATAATACATGGTTGTAAAGCAAGTAGACGCGCACGTCTCCAGAGAATGGCCCGTATGCCGAGAGGCAGGTAGGGCTTGGGTGGTGGTGTAATTGTTGACCCTGATTTAAAAAAAAATGTTATAAGTCATGTACCTAAGTTATAACCTACTCGCAGGTACACAAGCGCTCAGCCGTGATCCGGTTCATGTTCTTCAACCGGGAGGATGTGGTGTACTACCGGCCCTGCAAGCTGCGCACAAAACTTGGACGATCCGGACATATAAAGGAACCATTAGGTATGTATTGGATATTATTATAAAAAAAAAACACTTCACGTTTTAATCCCAAGGCACTAAGATAGGTGCGATACGTTACAATGTGAATTATTTGACGCTAATAGGTGTCTCTTATTTCACTGAATCTCTAGGATTGTAAAGCTACTACGGTATCAGAGGATACTAAACCGATATATGTGTGTGACCAACTTAACGATTTGGATTCTCTTGCCACAGATATAGTAACCCGCTAACTTTCTATTACATTCATCAAAACAATTGTACTCGAACGCAACTTCGTCTGTTTATTCCCAGTAGGTCTTTCGTTCAGTTTTACCTCTGGCTGTTATAGTCAGAAGCCGCGGCTGGATATTACAATGACGTTTGTCAAAGGTAAAATAACTATGAAAGGTCTGTAAATACGACTTGACATTTCTTTCAATATTGATTGCAGTTGTTGCAAAAAGATTCGGTCAGAGAGCTTGATTGACAATCTAAGAATACTTTTAGATACATACATTTATCTAAAAGTATATATGTATGTCAGTCTCCGGCACCCATAGTATGGGTTATCCTAGTTTAGCGTCAGTTGACCGTGTCTAAAAATAAATAAATACACTTCACGCCTTTTAATCTAAATTGATGTAAAACATAATTATTAAGACATCTAAGGCTAAACATTCCACATCACTAATGTTGGTAATGAGCTGGGTGGTTGCTTGCATGTTCTGAGGGGTTTAGTTACATAACCCACAGGGGAACTCTTGTTTTATTTAATGTTCATATCATTTAGTGCCCTTGAGCTGTTCACCAGTCAGGCATGCATCCGGCCATCAAGCATTTGCTAAATTAGTATTAAGTCATATTTATGTTAAGTAAACTTAGCAGTAAGCCTTGGCGATTTGAAAAGATGCCAGTTTCTTCCCGGTTCTTCTGGCCAGTAAAAGAAATTAATTCGAACCGGGGACGATTACTTTTGTTTTAAATTCATAAATGACGTTAATCAAGCTTTGTGTTATTCTACTGTATATCTGTATGTTATAACACTTATAACGATGAATAAAGAAATTTTGAATTTGAATTTGAATCCCAAAGCGGGGTAGGCAGAGGCACTTGCTTAATAAGCAAACGACAGGGGGTGAGCCCATCGCCGTTATAGGGTTCTCACACCTTGTGGTGTGCGGGTGTCTAAAAATGTTCTAAGATATTTATTTATTTATATAAAAAACAATGCCTCACTGAAACCCCTCTCCCGCAGGTACCCACGGCCACATGAAGTGTGTGTTCGACGGCCAGCTGAAGTCCCAGGACACGGTCCTGCTCAGCCTCTACAAGAGGATCTTCCCCAAGTGGACCTACGAGGACTGCATTGTCACAACCAAGGGGGATGACGATAACATGGCTATGTAAATAAAATATGTTGACCGATATGTTTTGAACTTTATTTCAATCCTTAAGAAAATAGGGAATAGCCCAACTAGCAGTGGCGTGCACACCATATAGGCAAATATACACTGCCTGCCTCAGTATTTTGGCTACCCGACCTAATAACAGAGTTATTGCTAGATCCTTTTTTGTTGTACTCACGACACAGGCTAACGAAGGTCGTGTTTTGTGGGTGAGTAGATAGGTAGGCACCTATATTTCGTAAAGACAAGTTACCTATACATAGATGTCAATCCTTGGGGATTACTGCCTACCTTGTAAAAGCCAGTGCACGCCACTGCTAGCTAGTTGCAGTAAAAGTGCATCTACATTAGAAACTTAATTCACATAACGAGTTACGCTACATCATATCCATGAATTGAATGCCGTGGGAATTGTACGATTTTGACTTTAATACTATGCTGAAGTTTTGAGGATTATTCCGCAAATCCCCAACGTGCAGTGCCAATTAAGTCAGGGGGGAGTGGAATAGATTCTAGACCGGGATTTTAGCCGGGGCCGATTAAAGAGTCCGGCGGATGAGGGCGCCCGCGATTTTAAAAACCGACAAAATAGTCCCTTGTTCCTGAAGGATCACAACACACCAACTCACATTAAGGGGAAACGTAAACACCTCGCCTTTGGTCAAGGTGTGAGCCTAGAACTCCCGTCACCATGGTTTACAGCTAGTTAACCCTTAATAAATCAAAGGCACTTATTATATAGCCACTTGACCAACACATACTTTGAACCTCATTGAATGTCTTCACTGGAATTATCTGTAGATTTCAGAGAAGTTATCACAGAATAATGACGTGAGGTATGTAACACTACAGGACACATACATACCTATTTAAACAGTAAACAATAATTTCACATTGTACTTAAAAGCTAGATTTTATAATAAACATTACCCGGGTTTATGTGATGGAGTCGGTAATTAGAATAAAAAATCTAATAATAATAATAAAAAAAGAAGTAAAAAGAAAATCCAAATCTTGTCTGATTAAGGGTTAAATAATATAGCCATTTATGACTTCACTAAAAAAATATTACTTTCAAGCAGCCTGTTACCTGTAACATTCGCAAATGAATTGAACTGGTGCCGCCCAGACCTCAATTATAAATCCGGGAGCCATAAGGTTCAGCATCAGAGCATTGGCTGAAAACGAACCCGTAGAGAAGTGTATTTACATGCATACACTTTTATTCCTAAGGGGTAAGCTGAGACAATATAACTCCAACTGCTACGGTTTAATTTTTTTTAATTTGGGTTAAAAAAAGGAAAGACTGCTAGCATGTAGGCATTGATCCGAGGAGGAAGTAAGGGTTAGGTTTGACAGTGAGATCTATATCTTCGATTAATATAATATGTCAAGAAAGACACTAAATTAACATAACAACATACGCAATCTGATTGGCTGTTCTCCCACCATTTGTGTGACTTAGTTTCTTTTAACTAGGGCTCGGAAACCTGTTCTTTTTTCAAACCGTTATCATGTACTTGTAGTGTGAACTTTTAATTTCGGTTTAGTTCGCACTAACCGGTTTAATACCGGTATAGTTAGCGAACATTTAAAATAGTTTTCGGGATGATTAATCTTAAATAGCCGGTATATAACGGTTAATCTGACCTAATAGTAGTAAACAATACGGAGAGAGGGTAGAATTGAAACTAGCCTCAACATGTTATGTGTCTATCTGCCACCGCCGCCGCTGATACCGGTTAGTTTCGTTCGAAATTCACTTCTCTAAATGCTCGCGTTCGGACCAAAAGTTCGGAGTTTAACCATTATTAACCGGTATAAAACGGTTAATTATTAACCGGTTCCAAGTTCTGCTTTTAACCAATCGGAGCGTATTATATGTCTTGTTCCTTTTTTGAAGCGCTTTGCTGGAGTGGGCAAGTTCTCAAGTAGACCTACACAGTTATAGAAAAATAAAACAAACTTGTATGTTGACAAATTACTATTATATTTCGACTCGTGAAGCAAATGCTCTATGCACATTACATTCGTTAGCGGGTTCAACAACACAGCACTTGGATTATCTCCGTCATTTTAGTAAAAACTAGTATGTCCTCTGTTACGGCTTGTTCCATCTATCCCAACAGGCCATCCCAACCAGTTGGAATAATAGATGGATTTTTTTTCCATTCTTCCCAACTTGCAAAAACCTTGTACAGTCAATTTATTATCTTAAGTAGCACTTCACTCAGTTGGCTATTACTTTTGTTTTACAATAGTATATTTAGGCAGATAATGAGATTTTGTTTTAAATAAGAAGTAGAATAGGTAGTTAGGTTTTATTTATCTATTAAAAATACAGTGATAAATGTTTTTTCTTTAACTGTACTTTAGCGAATTTGGGAAGAATGGAAAAAAAATCCATCTACCCCAAGTGGTTGGGATGGCCAGTTGGGATAGATTGAACAAGCCCCTGTTACAACTACAAACTATCGTAATGACTAAAATCTCTTAAGAAAGGCAGTGATTCTATACATCTACCTGAGAAAGCATGTCATTAGTTTTCTTATATGTCAATTTCTCATAATTGTCTCGAGACAAAAATTGGCTTAAGTCTCAATTTGCAGCCGGATTTCGTTGCTAGTTATGGTATGGGAAAGAATAGATACATTTCCTAGGCAACTTGTTCGTAGTTAGCTTCGAAATAGGCTATTATTCCCCGTGCCGTAGCCAGCTACCAAATCCCGCTACGAAATTGGACTAAAGGCAAAAATTTTACATGTCCTACCCGTAGTTCACCTAGATGGATAGACGGGTACTTTTCCTACCCGTGGCTTATCCCATACCTATGTGAACCACGGGCTAGTAATCTGTAATAAAACACGGACCGGAATCCTTGTAAATAACTATCAGCCGCCGAACAGCTAAAGTGTATCTATAAGTATCACAGCAAGCTTTTTGTATAGCAAATATTGTTATGAGCATAGCAATACTGCACTGTCTTGTACTAGTCATTAATTGAAATGAGATTTGACGCCCAATAGGGAAACAATCCATGACATATTTTGGTTCCTCCTTATATACATTTCACGCCTTTTACTCCCATAGCGGGGTAGGCAGCACAGTACCTAACGAACAAGTGTGCTTCATCGCAGACCACATCACTGCTTAACATCAGACAGGATGGTGGTCAAACGCTTGTTCATTGTGTTTTAAGAAAAGGCAGAGGAATTTGCTAAGCAAATGCCCACAGTTCACCAAACGTATTTAACCGAACGTTACAGAGGGTGATGAGCTCACCCCGGCATTTAAAGTGTTGACACACCTTGTGGTATGCTATGCGGGGGATTAGGTCATGGATCATTTCCCATTCTATTGTTGCAATAGTTGAGTCAACTGGTGCTTTTTTTTACACTCCGACATTTATTTCACCGTCTGCGCCATCAATGTATTGCAAATGGATATAGAAATGACTTAGAAACTATTAAACCTAATAATTGAGCCGACTGATTGTCAATTACGGAACTGTCAATGAAGTTTGACACGCAAATGTATATCAATCAATTGGCGTCAGGAAATTAATAATTAAGCTGGCCAAACATAATGTACGTTTTTTTTCTTCATAATTTGTATATGGAAGTAAACAATAAATTAACGATTCACTGATATATGTATAAGTAGAACTGTGATTGAATGAACATTATCACAGAAGTATACACAACAATCTAATTGGAGATCAAGACATTATCATGTCTAAAAATGTAATCTCAAGCGTCTGTGATATTTTAGAAATCTCATACAATACAAATACCTTAAAACATAAAAGAAAACGAATCGAGTGTACTCAAAATTACAATAATAATAATGATTGATATTATCATTAAATGGTCATACATTTAAATGAGATTGTTAACCTATTAACCGCTATTGGCTACTCCCATATTAACTCAATATTGTTCACCGGGTATTTAGGCGCGAATATAATCAAAGACAAGCTCGAGCTTACCTTTGTTATTTTACTCGAAGTTTACAAATTTTACTCGACGTTTACAAATAACAAAGGTAAGCTCGAGCTTGTATTTGATTATATTCGCGCCTATATACCCGGTGAACAATATTGAGTTATAATGTCTGTGCGCGTTTCATCAAAAAAATGATCCCATATTCTCTCATTTCATGATCCCGTTGGAAGTATATGCAACTGAATAGTTTTATTTTCCATGGGTTTAGTATATATGTTTCCTGTGGGTTCATATCAGTGGAAGCATACGGGAATTAGACAATATCTTACACATCAGTACAGCTCTCTCTATCACCACGCATTGCTGAGAGCGAGAGAGCCAGATGTCTCGCGCGTATTTAGTTAAGAAAATCATATTACATACAGACTTTGTATTATCGGCATAGATGTATGTAGTCTTATAGTATTCGGCATAGAAGTCGAAATCATGAGAACTACATTTACAGACATTGATATATGTAGTCTTATGGTGTTTCGAATAGAGGTCAAAATCATGAAACTACATTTACCATCCTTGGCTGTCAAAAGGTTAAAGTTTTTTCGATGCGGTAATTTTTTTTTTAAATCCAGCTGCATTATTTTTTACTGTACAAGTACGCAACATTAAACAGCCAGTACATCAACTAAGGAAAAAAAACGTCAGTTTTATTGTTCATCGATCGAATGACATTCAAGGGAATTGGTTTAGTGGCGTAAACTCCTCACTAGATGGCGCTGTTTATTCTCCGTACATTCGATAGACAATTATTAACATTTTCTAATATCTACTCGACCTTTTCATAGTAGCAATGACAAAGACTGAATAGAGACTAAAAAAAATTAGGGGTTGTTTACACAAAACGGCGTCATAACCGTAAAATACTAACAACTTTTTAACCCGACGTTATAGAATTAAAACGGCACTTAACAGTTACAGAAAACGTATTTAGTAACATCAAACAACTAGCATTTTCGTCAATACACACAGGCATTTTCTTTTAAATAAATTGTTATTAAAAGCGATCTTAATTTATAAAACGCTGTATAAAAAAATGTACAGCAAGTTGTGAGGTTTTTTTTTATTATTATATTTTAATAAAACGTAAGGTACGATGAAAACTTTCTATTAGGTACTTAAGAATAGTTTTAATTTCGTAAGGCATTATTGTAGATTTGCATCGTAAATCTTCTGCCAAGTTTACTGGGACACATCGTGGTAGTAAATAACCTCGAAAAGAGAATAATTAATTGGACGTAGTTACACAGAAAGGAAAAAAAAATACACTTCACGCCTTTAATCCCAAAGAGGGGTAGGCAGAGGCACTTGCTAAAGCAAATACCCACGGTTAACCAAGCGTATTTAACCCAACGTGACAGGGGGTGAGCCCATCGCCGTTATAGGGTTCACACACCTTGTGGTGTGCGGGTTTCATCACGATGTTGTCCTTCACCGTACGAGAGTTGCGTTGCGCACATAGGCTCTGAAAAAGAGTCCCATTGGTACACGTCCAGTAGCCGGACTCGAAACCGGGACCTCCCGGTTACAAGTCAAGGATCCGACCAACTGGACCGAAGACGCTCGCAAACACAGAATGGAGTCCACAAAACGTTACTTCGGAGATATTAAGCTTTAAAGTTGGATGGACTATTGACCCGCCATACATGTGGATTGAGTAAGGATATATAATAACATATTTTGTAGAATAAAAAAACCCCCGATTTTAAATTTTCATGTTTCATTTGATACCCCACTTGGACATATCACACAGTTAGAACATGTGTCATTTTATGAAATTCAACCTTAACATAAAATATAGAAAACTTAAATTACAAAATCGGCATGTTTCGTATTGGGTCCTTTTCGCATAGTTAGAGCTATGCGATATTTACTCAAGTAAAATATAGAAAAAGAAATGTATGTATGTATGTATGCCGTACGTTCCACGCGTAGAAATCTGTAGCTTTAAGGTACTGGTAGACTTGAGCAATCACTTGTAACAGTATGGCATGAAAAGTACTCGAAACCGGAGGTCATGTATGAAAAGATGTGTGAATGTAGATGAAGCAAATGGGGTATGTCACGACCGTGACAAATGGAGATCTGTAGTCACTGCCTACCCCTCTGGGAGACAGGCGTGAAGTGTATGTATGTATGTATGTTTTTTTTAAAATACAGAATTCCCAAAAAGGCTATGCACGTCATAGCGAAGTAAACTTGACAGCGATTAACGTGCGAGGCGTGTAAATTTAGTTGTTTTTATTCTTCTTGGTTCGTTTCTTCTTGTCCTGCTCGTGCGGCGGCGAGGGCCCGGCCTTGTTGTACAGGGTGTTCAGGAACTCCTCCAGGTTCGGGTCGTGCCTGAAAGAAAGTGTAAATAATATACTGCGTGTAAATGTACCCCGGGATATGGTCTTAGGATTAGCGAGCACTAAGACATGTTATGAATAAGTATGACGATACACGCACGTACGTTTAGCCCATTAACGCCCAGAAGAATACTAATAATCTTTTGTTGTGTACGAAAACTGTAAACTCGTTTAGTCTGACACTCCTTAACACATTATTTTACACTTAACGGTTATTTACTAACCTAGCTAGGACGTGTCAGAGTGACTACTTTAGCCTATTATTTCATACACATAAATCTCTGTACTTCGTACATTTACTAAAAACATGTAAAAATACAATCAATCATGTTAAAGAATCCATAATTTTAATTACAAAAAATAAACATTTGGACAATAACAAGCTTCCATATAATTAAAGAAAAAAAGAACCGACTTCAACCAGTAAAATCTGACATATATGTGGCTTTCTCATGGATGCCATTGTCGGAACTGAGCCAAATGTATATGGGACCAAACGGGAAGTCCACACCAGTTTTCAAATAAAAAAAGAAACATCCAAATCGGTTCTCCCAGGCTAAAGTTCTGAGGTAACAAACATTAAAAAAATACAGATGAATTGAGAACCTGCTCCTTTTTTGAAAGCGGTTAAAGATTTCATTATTCTAAAAACTCCTAGGTCTAGGGTTAGGTTAGGTTATATTATTTTAGCGCTGACGGCCTCAATTGGGAATTTTCAAACTCCAAAAGTTTCTTATCTAGATGTCGCTAGCAGATATCCAGGGGGACTTGCTGTCAGTTATATTTTAGTGCGTTCTTAATTATTTGGGTGAGTCATTTAGACTTCACACTTTTGTAACATGTAGACAAACAATAAAAAAAAATACTGTCGCCTTCAATACGGACTGCTTGAAGTTAGTAATTTCGTTGACATTTGTTCCCCTAATACAACTAGCGCCATCTGTCATAACTAAGAGAAACAGGGGCCCTGAAAATTCCCCATCAGAAATTAGAGTACTTTCGTATTAACGTATGTGTATAACTGACTGGGGCTGTGTCTGCGCGGCCTTGTTCCCGAAGCACGATGGGCGGTATTGCACCACGTGGCAGTCTGCCCGCAACTGCTTCAGGTTCTTCTTCTGTCGACACCAAAAAACACGTTTGTGACATATACTAACCTTACGGTTTTCCGCGTAAGGTAAAGGCACTAATGCTTGACAGGGAACCAATAGATGTACGGTCGGCCAAGAAAATGGTCTATCAGTTTTCGATGACATCTTCCTGTGTCACTAAAACATCAATAAGGTAGAGTTGGTATATTGTGACAAGTGAACAATGGACCTTAATGTTTAATGACATTCATATGAGTTTCAACCTTAGGGTGGTAGAGCAGATTCTTGGCCGACTGTACCATGTCTTAGTGTCTTGTAAATAAGTGTCATTTTTAAATTTTATTGTATTGAAGTCATTGAAAAATTGCTTTTATTTCCAAGGCATTAAGGCATGGATGTAATCTGTTAGTTCCCTGTCAAGCATTAGTGCCTTTACCTTAATAGGGTTCACTTTTCATTGCACACGGCGTTAATTGTAAGGATTTAATATCTGCTATATTAATATTATGGTTCCTCAGGACGACGCGGAATCAAACGTGAATTAATGGCGGTTAGATTTTCATTTTGTTTTCTGTTAAAAATAATGAGATGTTCAATTATTTTTATAGTCCATTAACGAGTCGGACTCGCCAATGAAGGGTTCCGTAGCAGCAGGTAGGTAACATAATATACAAGTTTTTCTAGTTCGTTGTAAGTTTGATCGACGTGTTATCTACTATATAATAAATTAGGTAAATAATTTGATTTATGACGTTTAAAAACAGAACTACAGGCTAGATCTCATTCAAACCAATGTTCGTTAGTAGTTTGTATAGTAATACACATCATATACTTTTTTCACTTTTATCATACCCATATTTTAGAAGTTACGGGGGGGCGGGGGGGGGGGGGACATATTTTACCACTTTGGAAGAGTCTCTCGGGTAAAACTATACAGTTTAGAAAAAAATATATATATAAGAAACCTCAACATCACTTTCAAATACCAATTGATAGATATCCCACACGTATAGGTTGTTGGAAATATTGTGGAAGCTACGCCTATTTAACCCGATTAAAAGAGATTTGTAAATACGACAAAAAACTTCTGTATTTCAGTATAACACACAGACAGCGACAAAGACAGTGACAAATAGTATACTTTCTTTTTACAATTCCAACATAGGTTTGATGAAAAAAAAATTTCGAGTTTCAGTTCTATGTATGGGGAACGCCGAAAATTTTGGATTTTTTTCTGATTTTATTTTCAAATCTTAATGCGGTTTACAGAATACATCTACCCACCAAATTTAAATAATTAAGCTCTTAAAGTTTCGGAATAAACTGGCTGTGACATACGGACGGACAGACAGACAGACATGACGAATTTATAAGGGTTACGTTTTTGCCATTTGGCTACGGAACCCTAAAAACGCTCCACGGACGATTAAAAATGACTGCGTACAGGGTGTACCCAAAGTAGACGACAAATATTTTTTTAATTATTTTGAATAATACATGACATTTTTATATCTTTTCGATAATTAATCTACTCATCTTGCTCAACAGTGAACGTTGGCTTGGCGTCTACTTTTGGGACATCCTGAATATTAACGAAAATTATTGTATTTTTAAAGTAAGGTTCCAAAATTAAATACATTTTACATACTCGACTAGCCTAGATACATAGAAGATTTTATATCGAAATGCTTTCTTGCATGTAATCTACTTGTGTTTTGCTGTGCCCGCTAGGGTCCACAATGTCGTCATGTACCTTTCTTTAATTAATGTAATGTATATTGTCAATTATTGTGGAATGCAAATAAATAAATAAATAAAAATGTCCTAAATCCATAACGTACCTGGCAGCTGGCCCACTGCGTGATCTGGTAGACCCCTCCGTCCATACACGCGTAGTACATCACCAGGAGGCCCAGCATAGACGACTCCGCCCAGATGTCACCCTGTTCATAATTATACCATAAACCCATTAACGCCCAGAAGAATACTTACTGTTTAATTGATTTTGAGTTTTATTAGCAAGTAATAGAGTTTAAAATAACTGTCAGTCTCCGAGTCCAGCGGGTGCTAATGGGTTAAAACAATGTTTGACAGTCATTCAAACTCTTTACAAAATTGTTATCATATTGTTAGGTCGCCCCGGAAGGACATACATCGACCAGATTGCTGATGTCCTGGCGGAAGGTGGCGTGAAAAGTACTCGAAACCGGAGGTCATGTATGAAAAGATGTATGAATGTAGATGAAGCGAAAGGGGTATGTCAGGGCCGTGAAAAATGGAGGTGGAAGGTGGCGTGAAAAGTACTCGAAACCGGAGGTGATGTATGAATGTGAAGCGAAAGGGGTATGTCAGAACCGTGATAAATCTTAATGTATGGATCTGAATGTTGGGGAACAAAGGTGACGGACGAAAGAAGAATACATGTGGCAGAGATGCGAATGTTACGATGGATGTGTGGAGTTACTCGAATGGATAGGATTAGGAATGAGTATGTAAGTGGAAGCCTGAAAGTAGTAGTGACAGAAGAGATTAGGAGTAACAGATTAAGATGGTATGGGCACGTCATGAGACGGGATGAAAACCATGTAACAAGGAAAGTACATATTGCTTTAGTGATGAGCTGAGGCATCTGTTGTGTGCGTCTGGGTGTTTTATTTATCTATATATGTATTTAAAAGTATTTATGTAATTGTATCAGTCTCTGGCATCCATAGTACAGGGTATCCTAGTTTGGGGTCAGGTGACCGTGTGTAAAAATGTCCCGGCTATATTTATTTATTTAAAGTGATGAGTATGAATGTGGAAGGATACAAGGGAAGAGGGAGGCCAAAGAAGGTATGGATGGACTGTGTGAAAAATTACATGTGCATGAAAGGTGTAACTGCAGAGATGACGAATTATTTTTGACATTTCTTAGCTAGTGTTTATTGAAGCCAAGCATGAAGTTTCTTCGTCATTACCTCTTTAGCGGAGTGTCGGATGTTGCAGACGGCGCAGTAGCGCGCGGCGTAGCACGGACGTGACGTCAGCACGCGCTTGTGACGCCGACCGCAGTTCGTGCACCTACACGACATTGTAATGTTTCATTAACTAGAGAAAAACAATATTTTGATTCTTCCAATTTTTTTACTGTGATGTAGTAACTCGTAGGACATCAGTGTAGCGAGCGTTTTTTATTGTAGTTTTTTTAGTAACATGGGGAATAATTCGCGAAGCTAAATGTAGATGGCGCTTCGTACGCCCGATCCATGTGAATCAATGAAAATTAGTCCAATGAACTTGTACTGACGATTAATTAATGAGGATTTCGCCATTTAAAAAAAAAGTATTCATAGAGCTGGAACAGAGCTAATCCACCGCTAGTGAAGTTCTCAAAAGCTTGTCAAATATACGCCAAATACGGACAAACTGGTCCAAGCTGATATACGTCAACTAAGTAGTCATTTTACATTTTTTATGAATAGGTACGGCAGGAGGAGGCTAGGCTAATACAGGAATAAACCTACCACCATCCAAGCTCTACGTGCCTCTCGGCATACGGGCCATTCTCTGGAGACGTGCGCGACTACTTGCTTTTGAGGAGACTAGACTATGGGGTGGAGTGGTGGTGGTGGTGGTAGTGGCGGTGGGACAGGTACCGTATAGTGTTGTTGGCGAACTCCATCTTGTCGTGCAGCTGCGCCAGCAGGTCGCTGAGCTCCCCCCACGCGGCCGCCGCGCGCCGCGCCGCCGCCGACTGCGGGCTCGCCGCGCCGTACAGCGCGCGACGCTCCTGCGGTGCGCAACATAATACATACATAAGCTCCGTTTCACAAAAGAAGTCCCCTCGTTTCCATACTTTCAGTATGGTAGCCACGGGTGAATAGGTACCTACTGAACAAGTGTGCTCCATCGTAGACCACATCGCTGCTTAACATCAGGCAGGATGGTAAGAAAAAAAAAACGGAGTCTAGACTGTTCCGTTTCACAAAAGAATTCCCGTGGCTACCATACTGTAAGTAGGAAACGAGGAGACTTCTTTTGTGAAACGGAGTCTACATAGTTAACCCTTCTTTGTTTCTTTTACATGTGGACTCAGACTTTGGCCCATTTGCCTTTAGTCAAGTATTAACTCTTTGCGTACAATATAATATATAAAATTTCCATGTAACAATGTTACCCTACGTCCTCAGTGAACAAATTGATACGATGCGGTCCGATGCGATGTCCGCACGAACGCACGCTGTCAATTTCAAATCTTCGTAATCAATTGTCCTACGTCTTTCCGACTGACATTCGCACGAGTAGTTGCGTTGCGGAAATGTCAATTCGGCTTGCGATTTTCGGACGAATTTCGTACGAAACATCAAAACAAACAATTTCAATTTCGTTTTTTATTTTATTTACAATATAATCAAATGTAGACTGTAACATTTTTGCATATTCCTTGAATAGCAAAGGGTAAATACTCTCACCCGGTGAAGCTAAGAGGAACCCACTGGGCCGGTCTGTTGCAGACTGGCCGGCCCGAGAGGGACCGCTGTCCCGGGCTCGCTTTCGAGCCCGCAGACAAGCGGTCAGGCTGCGTCCCATGACGCAGCCACACTGAAGGCCGCGGAGGGAGAGGACAGTCGGTATTCCGACCGCCGCTGTCCCTATCCTCCGCGCCCTTGCGGGGCCGTCACCGCTAGATGGCGGCGTGGAAGGGCCGCAGGGGAAGAGGAGTGTCAGTATTGCGGTGCGCTGCGCTCCCTATCCTCTGCGGCCGGAAGGGAGGAAGATGTCGGACCCCACGAGATCAGGGGTCCGACGCCGGCGGGCGGTTGGGTTGTGGCCGTCCCGTCGCCAGCCCTGTAGTTCCGGGCGTATAGAAAAGAATAGGACTACGGTATCCCCTGCCTGGCGTATAAGGCGTCCTAAAAGGGTTCCTTGGGGTCGTGGGTGTCGGAGTGGGGTCCCCGGCACCTGCTTGGACGGCCCCGGGAAGGGCGGCGGTTATCCTATGGCCTGGTAACTGCCGCCGGTGAAGGAGGTCGCTGGGGCAGACACACCACCGTCTGCCCTGAGCCGGAGTCCGACAGGACCGATCGCTTGGGCGGGTCCTGATGCAATTCCTTCGGGTACTCCCGGGACCTGTCCTGCACGCGACACGGAGGTCATCATGGGGGTTTAGTCGGTAAGAGTCCGACACTATCCCGTTCGCTGTCCCCATGGCGGTGGGGTGTCCATGAGGATTCCGCCATGTAAAAAAAAAAAAAGGGTAAATACTCTAAATATGAGTTTTCTCACAAAATAATTCGACGGAGCCTAGACATGTTTGTTGGAAAACGTAACTTCACACGAAATGTCAAGTTCAGGCAGGACACTCCATCCGATCCGTACCGGATCGCAGTAAATCCGCACCGCATCGTATCCGTAACGCATCGCATCAATTTGTTCACTGAGGACGTAGCGTTAGTTACCATACTTTACCGATTTTTACTAAATTTTATATGCGTATTCAGTAGGTCTGAGAATCGGCTACTATGTATTTTATATGCATCTACCAGTTGTAGTTCTCCCAATACACGGGGTGCAGTGCCAACTTACACACATCAAAAGTGTCTAGGGATCAAGTACATTTTAGAAGATTGCAATCAAGAATATATATTACAAAAACTGAATTCATTCATAATTTATTTAAAATGTGGTGATAAGTCATTGAGACAGGCATGGGGAATTAGGTAGGAGACCAATCCAGAAGATTAGATTTGATTTAGATAAATTAGAGCGTCTGTGGTCCAGTTGGTCGGATCCTTGACTTGTAACCGGGAGGTCGCGGGTTCGAGTCCGGCTACTGGACCACCAATGGGACTCTTTTTCAGAGCCTATGTACGCAATGCAACGCTCGTACGGTGAAGGACAACATCGTGATGAAACCCGCACACCAGAAGGTGTGTGAACCTTACAACGGCGATGGGCTCACCCCCTGTCACGTTGGGTTAAATACGCTTGGTGAACCGTGGGCAATTTACTTTACCAGGTCCTCTGCCTACCCCGCTTTGGGATTAAAAGGCGTCAAGTGTATTTATTTTTTGGATATTTTAACAGCTAAAAATGTTCTTGATCCCTAGACACTTTTGATGTGTGTATTATGGCAAAACAAACGTTTGCCGGGACAGCTAGTAATCTTTTTCAATCTCACCGGTTCTCCGATAATGTCAAAGGCGTGCTGCAGTATCTTGAAAGCCTCCTCGGCGCCCGGCGTCTGGTTCTTGTCGGGGTGCACGAGGAAGGCCTGCCGCCTGTAGTAGCGCTTGATGTCCTCGTCGCTGCACGTCTCGCTCACGCCCAGGATACTGAAAATAGAATAAATATATATCGCACAGTTAGAACAAAAGTTACACAAAACAAAATATCGTCGGTGATATTCTGAAACCGCGGAACTAATAGTGTTTAAAACCGCGTATTTACAAAACTAGCAAAATCGATATTTACTAATTAATTAATACACATTTAACATAACTAATGCCTACTATACCAGGAAGAATAGAATCATGTGACAATTTACAGATATAAAGAATAGAAAGTCATGTAGTTTAATTAATATCATGTTTTTCCTCGTTCCTGTAAAATTCTCTGCACCTACCTTACGCGGTTTTAAATACTGTTACTTCCGCGGTTTCAGAATATCACCGACGATATGTCATTTTATAAAATTGAACCTTAACGTAAAAGATACAAAACTTAAATTACATAATCAGCATGTTTCGTATTGGGTCCTTTTTGTTCTAACAATGCGATATGTCGAGGCATTTTTTACACACGCTCACCTGACTCCAAACTAGTACACCCTGTACTTTGGGTGCCAGAGAATGACACACTAGCATAAATACCTTAAAAAAAATACACTTCACGCCTTTTAATCCCAAAGCGGGGTAGGCAGAGGCACTTGCTTAATAAGCAAATGCCCACGGTTCACCAAGCGTATTTAACCCAACGTGACAGGGGGTGAGCCCATCGCCGTTATAGCGTTCACACACCTTGTGGTGTGCGGGTTTCATCACGATGTTGTCCTTCACCGTACGAGCGTAGCGTTGCGTACTTAGGCTCTGAAAAAGAGTCCCATTGGTACACGTCCAGTAGCCGGACTCGAACCCGCGACCTCCCGACCAACTGGACCACAGACACTAACAACATAAATACCTACTTTTAAATACATACATCTTAATATATAAAAATCCAGTGTCATGATGTTTGTTCCCAATGAACTCTTCACCACCAAGGTTACCGATATTTACAAAAGTTGGCATTTATATGTAATTTCGTCCAATTTGAGAGATAGGATAGTTTATATTTCTCTATTTCAAAAGTGACATCCACTGCTGGACCCAGGCCCTGGAGGTTATGGCAGAACAACGTCTGTCGGGTCCACTAGTAGATAAATAAAACACCCAGACGCATACAACAAATGCCTCAGCTCATCACTGAAGCATTATGTCCGTGGCGGGAATCGAACCCGTGACCGTCGTCCTAGAGGCAGGTGCTCTGACTACTAGTCCGTGCCAATTGGACAGTTTGGTTCCAAAAATATAGTATTCTGAAAGTACGGAAATGAGTTTAAAAATGCCCCAATTTCAGTGTTAGGTTAGTTATCTATCATGTTGGATCTAATAATAAAAAAAATCTGCGGTAAAGAAAAAAACTTATGTCATTTTTGTAATTAAATAGTATGGAATGTTTTTTGCTATTTTTTTTTAGTTTTCTAAATATATGCAACAACGAAAATAACAAATGATGTCCGCCAGAGTGTTGTGCAAATAAGGGTTAAGTATAGCTTGACAAAAAAAGAGTTAAAATTAAATATGGCAAGAATTTCTATGAAAAGCTGTCAAAGTCGGACGTTTCTCCATAGAGTGTTGCTACTATTCAATTTCGGATAGTATTTAAACGTGCATCAAAAAAGTCTAACCTAACCAAAATACTGACTTAGCGACAAAATTACTGATTTGCTCTTCTAATTGCCATTCTGATGATAACTTTGGCTTTTTAGGTGTGCAAGTTAGTAATTTTGATGTACAGTTTATTATTTTCCTTTAATTTCTACTCTTTTTTGCCAAGCTGTAACCACAAACCTGTATGGGTCTTTTCCTTTGCAAGCCAGCAACCGCTTCATAGCCTCATCACCGGTCGCTGGCAGTGGTATGTTTGTGTTAAGCTTTGTTGCTTCATTGTCATCCACTTCAGCTTCTGCATCCAAATAAAACAATGTTAGTTTATAGTTTATAGTACCCCTCGATCAGATATTGGGTACAAAAATAAAATCGACTCCATCATACTATTACAAATAATAGAAGTTTTATGGTTAGTATAACTGCTACAGATTTTCACTGTCCAGCAACCCTAGCAAGCGCGTCAAGACATAGAACAATGGGGAATTTTCAGAGCCTCTGTATCTCTTAGTTATGAAAGATGGCGCTAGTTGTATTAGGGGGACAAATGTCGACGAAATTACTAACTTCAAGAAGTCCATATTGAAGGCGACAGTATTTTTTTTTTATTGTTTGTCTACACGTTACAAAAGTGTCTAAAGTCTACATAAGTCACACAAATTATAAAAAACGCACTAAAATATAACTGACAGAAGTCCCCCTGGACATCTACTAGCGACATCTAGATAAGAAACTTTTGGAGTTTGAAAATTCACCCTTAGGCACTGTGATTGGCTGCTATGTCACACATCGTGCGACTTAAGTTGTTTCAACCAATTGCAATGTACGCCTTGTCATGTCTTTCTTGGAGCTCTTTGCTAGGGAGGCAGGAAAGTGTGTGCGAAGTGCATCGCTGTTTTATTACGAACGACGGTGAAATGAAAGTAACGATATCAGCAATGCACAAAGTTTGCTGTTACGATGCCAGAGCCATGTAACTAACTACACACATCAAGTGTCTAGGGATCAAGAACATTTTCAGCTCAAAAAAATCTAATTTATTTAAATGTAATCTAATCTAATTTATTTAAATCTAATCTAATCTTCTGGATTGGTCTCCTACCTAATTCCCCATGCCTGTATCAATGATTTATCACCACATTTTGAATAAATTATGAAAGAATTCAGTTTCTGTAAAATATAGACACTTTTGATGTGTGTACTAGAGTGAGTGATTGGTTGTTATGTCACTTTTAGTACGACTGAGTTTGTTTCGACCAATCGCAGCATGTTGTATGTCTTGGTCATATCTTATTTTTAAGCTAGGTTTTGTTAGGGCGGATGTAGTGAGGACATTATTTTTCGTGAAGATGATCACAATATGTAAAAAATAAACACCTTTTTTGAACCATCGAAGTTTCCTCCAGAACCCAAGGCGTGTGTGGCCAAACTTTTTGTCAATATATTGCAAGTACTTGTTGTTTGGCAGTTTACGAATAGCATCTTTGCCGCTTCTCCACACTGCCTGGGAACTCACGTAGGTCTGTGTGAATGCTGATGTGCATCTGAAAGAGAAAAATTGCTGACAGAAAACCACAAAAAAGTCTGTAAGCTTAGTATGCAAATTTTATCTATTTTATCTCTTTGTATGGTGCATGTCAGAGCATTAATACCTGTAGAGTTGCTCAAGATAATACCAGCCAAGCCTTAAGACTAGGAGATGGACGACACTTTTTATATTTCATGTACACCTTCATCATGATTTGTGTTCATACTAATACTACAGTATTACTTCTTTACTTATTACGATGAACTAAATAATTTAGTTTTGAAAAAACGGATAACTTACATGTCAAAGGACAAGTGTGCACTCATATGAATGATATCCAAGACCAAATACAGGAACCACACCACAGCCTTCCATGTTACTCCCCACCAGTGGTCTAGGTAATTTTGAACGACTCCTAGGTAACCAGGCTTATTCTTCTTCCATTTAGACTGGGTAGCTTTCTTTTTCTCTTGAGAAGGTTTGCTGGTCTTGTAGATGTAGCTCCTATTTTCCTTCTTTTTGCGAGTCTTTGTGGACTCTGCTTGATTATCTTGATAACTGGAGTTCTGATCTTCTTCACCATCATAAATAGGACTTTCCTCATTTTTGTTGGTTTGTTTTGTTTTATCACTTGCCTTTCTATCCTTTTTGGGCTTGTCTTGTTTCTCAATAAAAATGAATTGGCTTTTACCACTGTTGCCAGCGGTTGCATCGTTTGATACATCTTCAATTGATGACCATTTACGGGACAAATTTTCTTTGTTTTTTGCTTTTTTAGGTGGTTTGTCACGTTTTTCATGTTCATCATTGTTGACATCGCCAGATTCACTTCCCGAAGATGTTGTACTGATTAGTTTTTTTACACCACCTTTGTCTTTCTTTTCATCGTTATTATTTTTTGTTGTATTATTAGTGGTAGCTTTATCATGTTTAGTTTTGTTTGTTTTATTTGTATTTGTCACTTTAGACTCTGGATTAGGAACATTGGGTTTACGATTTACTTCATTAAGACTATTGTTTTTAGCGTTCTTAGCTAAAACATCTGAATATGATGGGCGCATGGGTTTCACCTCTGCAACAATTCGCTTTTTGTTTGCCGTTTCAGCAAGGGGTGTGGTAACATTCCGTTTGGGTGAGATATTTTCTGGCTTACCCACATTTTGCTGCATTGACAGATCAATTGGATGGATAGGGTTCTGTACCATATTTAGAGGAGCATCAGGATGGTTAAGAGGATAATTCTGTCCAAAAGGAGAATATGTGCCTGAAACACTTGGTTCCCAATTACCCCATACTTCATTCAGGAAACTAGACTTGGGATTGCCTTGTGGGTTTGGCGTTTCCTTGCTGTAATTAGGAGTCTGCATATGGCTAACAGATTGTGGTACACATCCAGTGTTTTTTAGCGAGTCTTGGTTGATGGTAAACATGTGGGATGGTTTAGCTGCTTGCAAGGAAATATCATGGAGACCTTGGTTTTGATTGAACAGTTCGTACTGTCCAGTGACAGGAATCATTATCTGTTGATTGTTTTCATCATAGTAAACCCTCATTACTTGTCCATTGCCAAGATTCAACATGGCATTGCCATAGTTTTGTACATTATTTGGACAATTCATTGCCGGTTTATTGCTTAGAGGCAAATTGTCGACGTTGCTGGAACTATTGTCAGCAGATGGTGTGTTGATGTATGGTAGTTTATTTGTGTAAACATCATTATTAGCAAAATTATTCGTATTTCCGAACATGTTGTCGTTTATATTTTGCGTTTGAAGGCGAGGTGGTTGATGGTTCAATTCGTTAATCGAATTATTACTGCACTTCTCAATATTCTCATGATAATTCCATGTGGGATGCTGCATGTTATTGTAGAGCGGGTCATCTTTCTGCGACCTTGCCATTTTTGGTTATAAACACTTCCGTGCTCCAAGCAAATATTGTCCGGGTATCAGTATTAAATGATTAGACTGTATAATTTAACATAATAAGCCATGTATGCCAAATTAACTTGAAAACTGTAATTATAGTGGATTATTTTGACGATTTGACGCTTCTTTGCTTCTCGCTCTTCGTTCCTCGTTTTTTTTGTTGTTGTTTTCTTTTATTCAAAAGTGTATGAAATGATGATGGCACAGATTTTTTGGACTCTCGAGCCAAAGTTTATACTCGAAGAGAAGCGTTTTGTAATAGTTCGTAACGTTTCATTTCTTTTCACAGCTGTTGATAAACACTCATTAAAATTAAAACTATCGCCTATATACGCCCGATATGTTACTTTGTTTGTACTAATTTTGCGGGCGCCATACATTGTATCTATGTATAAAAATTGGAGTCCAGCTTATAATCATATTTGGGGCCGGCGTCGTTTTAGACACGAGATGAAACGCAGTCACTTCAGCAATTAAATTTTATAATAGATGGGTTATTAACTCTAATAGTTGGTCAGTTTATGTTACCTTCGGACGTAGTTGAGTGTAAGTTCATACAATATCCTAACTTAAAGCTGCCCGACAAACCTATACGAGTAGTCTACTTTCCCTGCAGGGATAAAGAAAACCGTTGTTATCACGGTAAGGTTGTCCCGATTACATAATTTATGTACCTACGTAAGTACGTAAATCTGTCTTAGACACGACATAATATACGGACATTATAATGACGGTACAGTAAAGGATTGCTCGAGCGTAACATTTCTACCTATTGCAAAATGGCTGGTTATACATTTTTGATGAGATGACTCAAATTCTTACCGTCGTCGTAATCATAAAAAGTTGAAACGTTGACTAACTCACAAAATAGATAAGTAGGTAAATTTTAGGAGCTGATGCCCACAAGAAGGTTTTACACTAGCGCCAGCGCATGGATCGGTTTTGGGCATAGGTACATTGGATAATAACCTTTTTTTGTTGACGAGGGGGAAATTCTCATGGAGACCCCGCGGCTATGGGAACAGCGACGGGGTAGTGTCAGACCCCTACTGATTAAAACCCCCGGGCATGGAAACATATTACTACATGCAAAGAAACAAAGTCAGCACTACCATATCTAAACAAACACTGGTCTAACAATATTATCAGACTAAGCAAAAAGAGGCTAAGGCTTGTGGTGGGTATAACAACCAGCCGCTAACAACTCGCTATTAAATAAACACCTTTTTAATTTAGGATTCACAGACAGACCGTTGTGCAGAGCATGCATGGAGGCAGAAGAGACACCGGAACACATCCTGGTGGAGTGCTAGGAGGTGAAAAGATACAGGGCGACCCATCTAGGACCCAGACGGTCCCTGCAGGAGATCGTCAAGGACACAAGGGGTTTGTTGCGGTTCCTTGAGGAGCTGGGGTGGTTGGAGTAGCGCCACTCGATTCACGCACAACAGGCGCATTAGACGTCGAGTTGCGGAAAAAGTCCCGTATCATGTACATCTACATCTTACAACCCCCGGGCATAGAACATTCTTCAGGCCCCACCCAACGCGCGACCAGCCCCTCTTGGCTCCACCTCGGGGTGGACGGTGAATCATTCACTCCATTATGCTCCTATTTTACGACGGCAACCGGACCATACTGCGTAGATGTCGGAGACGCCATTCCGACACCTACGGCCCCGATGACCTCTTTTAGGACGCCTCATACGCCAGGCGGAGGATACCGTAGTCCAATTCTTCTAAGAAAAATTGGACCCAACGTTTGTTCCAATGTATGGCAGTCACTAAAGTCACTATGAACAAGCGTTTGACCACCATCCTGCCTGATATTAGGCAGCGATGTGGTCTACGTTCTTGTTCATTAGGTACCTATTTACCCCAGTAACTTGAAGACCTTCAGACTGTACTGCGCAGGAAACACAGACTCCGGCAAGTAATTCCACATCCTGGCAGTTCGCACTATGAAAGTAGACGCAAACCGTTTGGTTCGCGTAAATATGGTAAATCCATCTGGTATGGATGACGTATTGCCGTTCTCCTGGTTGTCGACGAACTCCACAGCACTGCAGGCGGTATGATTCCATTGCAGACTATTTGCATAGGTACCTATTAATCCGACCTTGGCTTGACCTACCACGATGTCTTTAGAAAACATAGGCCTAGTTATTAACGTCGTCGGCTAACATTTATCTGGCGCTACGTTATGTAATAGGTATCAACGTAAGTATGTTGACCAATTATTTTTTTGTAACAATACGCTTTCGTTCCAGTTGCACGCTAGACGATCGGTCTTGGCCACTGAAACAAGGTCAATAAAAAACTGAATGTATAAAAGCAGTGGCGGGGTCATCGGCCACTCTGTTTAGTCTAATTTAGAAGTGGTGAGAGGTGACAGGTGTTGATATAGTTAAGTGCTGGACAAAATGACTTGGAGGGTGGTTGTGACTGTACTCTCCGTGGTGTTGGCGGAGAAACAGCTGCCGGATCCTGCATCGCAGCAAATAATCAATTTTAAACTCAAAACTTCGGTTAGTAAAGTCACACATCTTACTACAATAATACCTACTTAGAATTTACAATTCGCAGAAGAAGGTAGTTACTTAATTTACAGCATATTTCGCAGGTCATGAACTCAAAACTGTCTCTCAATAAAATTCTATTAATTTGTGTATGTAATAGGGACCTTGCTTACATAATCCTAAACAGCTGAAATTCCACACACTTGAAGCAAGTTTGACAATGACTTACATTATCTTTATAATATGAATTTAGGTAATAAGGTGACATTGACTATGTATTTTTATGAGAATTACCTAGGACCATAGAGATTGTTTACTATAAAATTTACTCCCTTTTTACAAACCTACATAGTAGGTAAAGTACATAACCAATAATAGTAAGTACAGTAAGACCTGCAATATCGACTTAAAAAAGGAGAAGGTTCAATTCGAGGGTTTCTTTTTAATTGTTTTTACCTCAAAATTTTTTAATGGGTGATTTTATGATTCCTTTTTCGGTGCCCATGAGAAAAAACAATAGTCTTAATATTTTAATGTTTGAAATCCGCTCTTTTTTCTTTAGTCATTTATTTTTTTGCGCTATAAGTAGATAAAGGTTGACTGATATCTTTTTCTTCTTCTTCACGAATATATTCTATGATGTCCTATTGTTCATTTCCAGGGTCCCATCGGCACTTTGACTACCAGCGCCGGCGCTCCCATCGACTACAAATCAGCAACGTCTTCAATCAATTCAAACCTGATTCGCAATGAATATTTCATGGATTCCCTCACCCACCTAGTGAGGGAACGAATACCGGAGAGATTGGTTCATGCAAAAGCCGGCGGAGCTTTTGGCTACTTCGAAGTTACTCATGACATCACCCACATCTGCAAGGCTAAACTCTTCAGTCAAGTCGGGAAGAAGACTCCGGTTGCTGTCAGGTTTTCACCAGTAGTTGTTGAAAGGGGAGGAATAGATACTTCTAGAGACGCAAGAGGGTTCGCCATCAAATTTTACACGGAGGATGGTAATTTCGATATTGTCGGCTTCAACACGCCCATGTACGTCTACAAGGATCCTTTACTCTTCACCACGTTCGTGCATTCACAAAAGCGAAATCCTGCGACGAATCTCAACGACGTAAATATGCTATGGGACTTCTTGACCTTAAGACCTGAATCCTTGCATATGTTTTTGTTGGTATTCTCCGATCGAGGCATTCCTGATGGGTACAGACACATGCCTGGCTTCGGTATCCATACTTTCGAGGTGGTCAATAAGCACGGGAAATCTTCATTCGTCAGGTTTCACTTCGTCCCGGATGCTGGAGTTAAGAATTTAGGCACAAAGGAAGCGCGGAGAATTGCTGCGACAGATCCTGATTATGCTACTAGAGACCTCTACAATGCTATTGCCCAGGGCAAGTTTCCTTCGTGGTCAGTCAAGGTGCAGATTCTGACATTAGAGGATGTAAAGAAAGCAAAATTCGATCCTTTCGACGTTACAAAAGTGTTACCTCTAGACGAATACCCTCTACACCCTGTTGGAAGATTTGTCTTGAATAAAAATCCGATTAATTATCACGCCGAAATGGAGCTGCTGGCGTACAGTCCAGCCAACCTTGTGCCTGGAGTTCTCGGCGGTCCGGACAAGTTGTTTGAGGCGCGGCGCATGGCGTACAGGGACGCTCAATACTACCGCCTTGGAGCTAACTTCTTTAACATACCTGTGAATTGCCCAATCCAAAATAGAGTTCTGACTTACAATCGGGACGGTGAACCTCCAGTGGAGGACAACGGCAGAGATACCCCCAACTATTATCCTAATTCTTATAATGGTCCTGTTCCTTTTATCGAAAAGGAGAAGTCCACAATACTTCAAATAATACAGGATGATTCAGATAATTTTGAGCAAGCCAGAGAACTTTATACTAATGAGTTGGGAAAGGAGGAGCGGACGAGGCTCGTGGACAATATACTGGCCAGTTTGGGAGGCGCTGCGCAATTCCTTCAGGACAGAGCGGTGAAATACTTCTCCATCATACACCCTGATCTGGGGTCCCGAGTGAGTAAAGGTTTAGCGGCCAACGCAACCTCTACGTATGTGCCTTTTAAGAAAACTCCTTATTATGATGGCCATTATTAAATACAATCTGACGTGTGAAAAATATTTTGTGTCCAGATACATATGTAGGTAGTTTTTTATATTTTTTACCGTTTTATATTTTTGTATACTTTTTAACATCATTCCGCATTTTTTTGCTGAATGCGTGGATATCTAGTTAATAGATTATTTTTGTTATAATGTCGACACGCGGGATGTGTTCCCGAAACGGCACCTTTAAAGAAACCTGTCCGTGTTCAGCATGGGACTGGCTGCTTTATTTTTTTGTAATTTTTCATAGGTTTCCGAGAAATTATTTATTGTAGTGACAGCGGCGTATTAGATATCGGCTAACTTGCAGTAGGAAGGCGATATGTAGGTAAGGTATGTATTTAAGTAGAGTTATGTGATAAAAAACTTGCCAGCTCATTCCGCTAACTTAATTTTGTCTAAATTATGAACTTCTAAAATTATAACCAGCCCCCTTAGCGAAGCGCTCCAAGAAAGACATAACAAGATATACCAGGCGTTGCCATTGGTTGAAACAAGCTGAGTCGCTCGATGTGTGACAAAACAGCCAATCACAGCGCGTATTTGCTCTACGTCGCGTCTTTCTTGACGCGATTTGCTAGGAGGGCTGGTTATAAAGCTATGTTTTAACCACATGAACGGGCTAAACCGCAGGGCACAGGTAGTTAATGTAATAAATCTTTAAGAAGGAGCTTTCTTTAAAATAAATCACAAAAGAGCGAGTCCAAAGACGACCAAATAAATGAAGTAGCTACATCACTTTCGTTTCCCACTATATTTGACAGATTGTTTTTTTTTTAATTTAATATATAGGCGCGAATATAATCAAAGACGAGCTTACCTTTGTTACCTATTTTACTCGACGTTTCGACGCAGTTGCATGCGTCGTGGTCACGAGTGGACGTTTTGTTTTTTTACAAAACTCCTCATTCCACATGCGTTTAGTTAACGAAAATGCAGATTATAAAAGCAGCGTGTTTATACTATTTGTTGTGACTTATTTAGTTATAAATGTCTATTGGATGTAAGCCAGCAGAGTCACTATTTATTGTCTAGGTAAGAATGTATCATCATCATCTTGAGGGCCTCCCCCAGTGATTTCCATGATAAGAAGAAAAATAAAACACCAAATATAATTTAACGTCGTATTATTCATTTATTTATGATCTCGCACCCCAAACGGGGCAATCGTACTCTCGATACAACGAATTAGCTCTATTGATAACATCTTCGATTATTGATACAAGTATAATTTCCGGAGATGATCGTCGCCTTGAAACACAAACACCTGGGTTATAAGACGGATGGGCCTTGGAGACTTGTGGTTCAACTAATTGTGCTCGAGAAATTCTTGAGAAATGAAAAAAAAAATGGCCTACAATACACACGGGTGTTATGTGTTATTTGTTAAACTGGCTTCTGTTGATAGAGTCGACGGTATGGGTTTGGTATTTTAACGATGTTGGGTTATGGAAAAAACCATGTTAGAATAGAGCGCTACTTGACTGCTAGCGAAGTTCTCAAAAGCTTGTCAAATGCACTCCATACTGCGTGTAAATTGACCGCATTTTTTGTCTCCGGAGATGACATTTTGTAAATGTATTTTGGGAATTGAAATTTACCATTGCTCGGGGTACACACAGTATACGGACAAACTGTTACTGCAAAGTTGATATAAGCACGTCAACTAGCAGGCATAGCAAAGCGCTCGGGTGTATCCCACTATTTCCATTGCAATTTGCTAAGCGTAACCATAGCAATAACAATAGAAAATGGAAATAGTGGGATAAGATAGACATGACAAGACATACCATGCACTGCGATTGGTTGAAAGAAGCTTAGTTGCACGATATGTGACATAGCAGCCAATCACAGCGCGCATTTCTTGTCTTTCTTGACGCGCTTGCTAGGGCTGTAGGTGGGTAGACGTGGACTACACATTTTTTATTAACATACCATTTTTTATTAAATGTTTATATACCATTTTTTAAAATCAAATACATTTTGACAACCATAATGCTTGGTGTTAAGAACCAATGTTCTTTAATGGTATGATGACTCACGCTTGCTTGGATACTTATGTTTATTCGTGACTAGAAGACGAGCAGACTAAACTGCGCAGGATATTTTTATGTTTCTTTGAAAATCTATAGTGTCTTTAAATATTTGTACAAAAGTAGGTACTTACTTTTGTAAAGGCGCTCAAAATTGATACTGAACTCTAAATGATTAACCAGTGGCGATCACAATAGATCAGCAAGGGTCGCAGTGATACTGGGCACAACAGGGCCCTGCAGAGCCACACAAAAAAAAAATTATCTTAATCTTTTTCTCTCTATTCCAATACACAATTGCTCGTAAATAATATATTGTTTCATACCAAGAACTCTACATCAGATAACCACTATGCATTCTTTGAAACTTACTTCTGAGGGTACTTTTCAATATTCATCGATTTCAATTGTAAGTTAAAATTGATATTGTCATACTAGTGTATCACCTAGGCTTCCAAAGTACCCGCACCAATAGTTTAATTTTGATACTTATTGTCATAAAAATATTGCTGCTGGTAATAGGTACCTTGTATCTAACTGATAGGGAAATGGACGCTTTTTTGTAGAACCATAGAGTTGAAAGTTGTTTGTTCAACCTGAAACTACTAGACCGATCGAGTTGAAAGGCATCAGTTTTTCATCAACGCAAGTTTTAAGAATTTTACCAGTTCAAGGCATTGAGAAAGTAAAATGGGAACATTAATCTACGGGAATTAGTCGTGAAAAAAGCTGGTAATTAATATGTTAAAATACACGCTGATTCGGAAATACCATCTTTAGCCAGTGTCAATTAAGCAAGTGTCAATATCTCGGAATGAAAAAAAAATACGTACGCATCACACATTAATAAGAAAAAAGAACAGACTTCAACCAGTACATCATTTCCATTCCCATTTCTCGGGTCATCATCAAACTCTGATTTCCTTATGATATGGGACCAAATTGGAAACGATCCCTACAAAAAAAACAGCAAAATCCGTTCAAAAACAACGAAGTTCGTTTCGTAAACAAACATAAAAGCATATAAATAGATATCTAATTGAGGAAAACTCCTTTTTTTCCTATTTGAAGTTTCTTCAAAAGGAGACTCTTGATAGAGTTTGTGTGGGACCGTCGATTTTTTTTGTTCGGAAAATTAAAACCTGCTGAACTGCACTAGGGCCTACAGAATCTGTAGACTTTGACATAATACGAGTATTTCGGAATCATCCTGTATATTCGATCCTGAATGATAAATAAACTCGAAGCTCGCCTATTTGATATATCCGTAAAAGTTTTATTTATACTTCAAACAAATTGGTACAACGCGTATGTATTATACCGTGGCAATAATGCGTCTATCTAATAATTGTATAATTAATTGATTTGTCAGTTAATTCTCAAATTAATTTCAATACGTGCCTAAGTTGGACCTACATTTATAAATAAATAATTATTTTACATCGCACCATTACATTCTAACAACATTTACGTCTACATTATAAACACAATCTCTAGGTACAACAATATTTATAATATTAGCACAATAATTTCGATATTATATCGTCAGCTCTGATAAAAATACCTAATGTGTATAATAAGAAATTCATTTATTTTTATAGGTATTTAACACAACATTAACAACGTACTAGTTTTTTTTTCATGGGTAAATATTTCCTCTATTGTTAATAATAATCATAATTTACAATAGTTTGATAGTTTTATACAAAAATTGTTACAATTTCAAGCAATTCGTTATACAGGGAACTATATTCGCGAAGAATTAGTACTTTTATGTAGAAATATTATCTAAAAGTACAGATTGAGTTAGAAACATCCTTTTAAGCAGGAATCTACTGTTTCTGTCCTAACCCTGTCCTGAGACAATTACAACAGGTGTTGCAAAAAAAATCGACCTCTATACAAAAAATACTGCAGTCTGTATTGGGAGATCGAAATTTTTTTGCCGCCAGAGGGCTCTGACGTCAGCCGAAATGGACTCTACAGGGTCTATAGAAACACTAGGCTTCAGCTTAAGATTTCGGACTCAGCCTGTATATGAGGCTGCGTTCCTAACCGCTGGCATCTTCTTCATACGACCGTCAAGCTATTAGAATCACCACATGAGTCTCCAAGGCGTAAAGCCATTAAACCTTTGCGAGGAGGGGGTACACGACAGGCCCAGGTCTCCGAAGGCTACCTGCGACAACGACCCGCTACTTACATATACTGTCGAGCGACACTTCAAGCCTCCACCACCATCAACTTGGTACGAAAAGACAAACACTTATCCTTAAGATTATAACAGTAATACAATGCTTAAAATAAAAAATATTACAAAAGGTATTAAGTATATAAGAGTTATTAAGTTTCTAAGTTATATTTCAAAAGACTTTCAGAATAACAGTTGTATTTAGTTAGTCATTATATAGTATATTATTGGAATATAAAACCGTAAAGTTTCATTCGTCTAATAAAAATATTTATGCGTAAAAAATGTTAACTGCAGTCGTTTAAGAGTACATTGCACTACTATACCTAAGCCCATTATTAATTCACATTTCTTTACTCTCTGTTAGCGACTAAATTGTTACGTTCATCGTCCATTGCCGTTTTGTTGTAACAATGTGACATCTGTTGATAAGTCGTTACCAGCAATGGAGAAGGAACGTCACAATTGTGATAGTCACAGACTTAGGGTCCTGGAGGCAGTGTCCCCATATACACAAAGCTTGGACCTATAGGTACTTTAAACTGTTTGGAATATTGTAAAATGTCTAAAGCGCGCTTCAAACGTATAAAATTTCATATTCAAATATTTTAGGTGGGTACGTACATAACGAATACATTATTATGTGTGAAAATAATGAAATAATAGCATGAGATGAGGAAAACTGGAACTGTGCGAGATGAAAGAATAATGTATAACTACGGTTTTACATACATACATACTCTATTTATTGTACTACAAACTATAAAAGAACATACCTAATATTTGGTATGTCTTCGATTAGGTTTTGCTCCCTAATTATCCCGTATAGTTCCAAGTTTACTCGTATTTCTGTATAAGTAACTTAGAAACCTAAAATGATTTAGTTATAATGTCTCGTGTCGAATAACACAATACCTAAAAATAGTGCAAAGACACCACACAAACACCTCTTTCATAAACTAATCCTTTATTTAACATTTTAACTTCGCGAAAACATAAAACTCGTGTTTAAAAAATCCGATCTTACAAAAGTTCGTTATAACAAGTTAAAAATTAAGGTATCAAAATTGTTTATTTTTTTTTGTGTCCCATGTCAGTCAGATTCATTTTGTGCATTTACGATGTTCATAAAAAATAGAAAAGCTAATTAAAAAATCGGGCATTGAAGTGTTGCTCAAAAGTCGATGACGAAACGAATAAATAAATTGTATTAAGATAAGGTATATGAGTATAAATTTCATAGACATTTCCTAGAAGCGTTGTGTAAAATTTTTGTGTATTGTAATTTTGAAAATTTCTTTGCTCACGTTTTTCAGCAAAATCCTCGTGTTCATTATTAGTTATTTCGTGCTTCGTCTCTTTCTATTGTAATGTATAGATAACATAGAGATCAAAGAAACTAATTTACATTCGTAAATACTAATTAGTAACGAATAACTCATTATTAAACTAGGTAAAGATAGTTTCCAAGAATGAATTGGAATTCATTCATGTATAATTTTCGGGTCTCTTAAAAACAATAGAGGTGAAAGTAACAAGAGATTTAAAAAATTGTACAGTACATGTTTCATCTTTGTCTATCTCATTGAAATAGAACGAGACGGAAGCGTCATAAGAGTCCCTTAAACAGACCTTTTCATTACGAACTGAAAGAAGCGGCAGTTACACAAATACTGTAACAATGATTATATGGTACTTTCGTAGAATTTCGACAAGCTATTTGAGTAGTTAAGTAGATTAATAGTTGGTCTATATAAAAACTACATTCTCCATAAAGTTACATGTTTATTTTTAAGCAGAAACTTTTATTATGTATTTCACTCGGGCGAGTAAAATATCTACTTATGTGATTATTGTTTCTAATGGAAAATGGTTAACTTTTATGAAGTTATTCAAAGATATTATTGATGTGAGACAGATCCCGTCTTAGTCGTGGTCCTTTGACTTGTCACTATTAAAGGTTTCCCGGACAGTCAACGACTATAGGCGTCATAAAAATAAACAATCTTTTGTCTATTTTATTGTCCGGCAATGTGTGAAAGAACTGTGCCATTGTTCGCACTAGGATGAACAGAAACACAAAATGATTTGCACCTTAGTTAACCTAATAATTAAGGTCTAAATGCCGTTAATTTAGTGATAGCTCGATAAATGGCATACAAATAAATGAGAATACACTTCACGCTTTTTAATCCCAAAGCGGGGTAGGCAGAGGAACTTGCTTAATAAGCAAATGCCCACGGTTCACGGGCGCGTATTTAACCCAACGTGACAGGGAGTGAGCCCATCGCCGTTAGAGGGTTCATTAAATAAATGAAGAGAACGTTAAATGCGTTTATATTTGCTTTTACATCCCGTAAGAAGTTTACATTTCAATGGACCACGATTAAGAAAGGCGACCATAATGACTATGAAAATAAAAGTAAAAATATAGGAAATTTGTCGCTACATAATGATACCGTTACTTATTTTAAAACGTATTTTATAGTCAAATTCGATCCGCTTTACTTATTAAGTAAAGTAAAAAATAACATCACAATACTAGTAAACTGATTTCAAATGTTATATCTGTGAGAAATAAGTACACTCCTATTTCATAATCGTTCAAGCTTGATATTGTTGTCTATTCAATTCTTCAGTACCTAAGAGAGAGAAATCATAATAATAAATTTATTATTATTAACACCTACTTTTACTTTAACGTATTGTACAACAAATACATAGTAAATTATATTCACAAAATCAACTATTTTTTATCTATTACATAGTATATAATAAACTCCCAATCTCGTTATATATGTATATAGTGTTCCTCCTGTCTAGTCGCGGAAGTAAAACATTGTGGTTTTTACATCCATTGAAGTTTCACATTGTGTTACCTCGTCTTGGGACATGATACATTGCGTGCTGTTCTCACATTCCTACAGCCTGTGGTAAACAAAGCTCTTTTAGATTAAGGGCGAACCCACACGACCGATTTTTTGTCGGTCCGAAATTTTTTCGCCTATTTCCTTTCTTTTAGGGAAGTACATTAACCTGACCGGTTTTTTTTTTTACGAAATACATAAAACAGATCAGGTTAATATAGAAAAATATCGACAGCCGATTATGGGTAATAAGGTACTGATAGACTTCAGCGTTCACTTGTCAGAACATCGATCATTCGCCATTTTTATAGGTATATTTGTCGAACTAAAAATGTTCTCGTATTTTTTCTATGATGTAACGAACATTCGCAAGAATGTTCACGTGAATTCTCAAGTCTATCGGCACCTCTAGAAGAATCTATCAGCTATCTTTATAGCAAAGTTTCAAACAGGCTGTAAAGCTACACGCAAAATAGACATAGGAATAATTTTAGCAGATAATATCTTTAAAATGATAATTCTGTTAGTGACTAGAGCGCTACTGATATGGACTCAGTCTAATGCAACCGTTACTGACGCCTCTCGTTTACATCGTCCACTTTGATTCAAAGAATATTCACGAGATATATGAATATAATTATATGATGTACTTGACAGAATATTACTTCTATCCTTCTCTGGTTACTTACCACGTGAGTGAGACAGAACTACGGAATTACAGACTGCTTTGTATATACTAAAAGTTAAAGTAGTATAACAGCGTTGTGTTAGGGACAATTTACGTCTGTTCGTTCGTTCGTTTCGAGCAAAAAAAAAAACAGAGTTGGAAAAGTATTTCAGCAGAAATTAAGTTAAGTTCATTATTGTTTAAACATTTATTGGACTTTAGTACGAACGTGGGTACAGTCGATCAAGTATCTGCTCTACTTGTCAGTAACTTAACCTTAACGATGTTTTAGGGACATAGGAACTGTCATCAAAGTTAATAAACCTCAATCTCGGTCGTATCTATGGAATAATTCAATGGATCTGAGTGGACGAACACGAGTGCCCGTTCCGCGGCGGTTGATCGTTGGTCTACAACCAACACCAATGCCTTACTTTGAACAACATACGTTGCCTACTACAGGAACTGGATATTACGAAAATTATCATCAATACTGTCAACGTATTGTCATCAGATACCACGGATTCCGATCACTTTTGCGGCGAAAACGTTAGAAAAATTATGAAGAGACTTCAATCACTTCAGAACTGCTTTATAGGTTACACCATAGAGATATTTATTTCATTTAGGTCCAGTGATGTTTCTGTAGTAGACAAAATATGCATCAAATACTAACTTTCCTACTCGCTTCTAGACGATTGCTCACAAAAACTTTGCATATAATTCTCAGTAGGTATATAACCAACAGTTCTGAATACCTATGTCGCACAGTGCTTTCATAATACACCCACTAGAGTGCTGTTGTGAAACATAATCTCGGACACAACGAGTAAGCTACTGTTAGCAAAGTTTTCTGACAAAACGTGTGATATGTGGAAGATGTATAGCCGCCTCTGCCACGCTCCCGCCCGCCCTACGACACCGTCTCCTGAACGCTAACTGCCCTTACAGTCACGTCATCCACTGTCAATACACGACCAGCGACAGGTCACAAAACCTCTCATTTCTCTGAAACAAATTGAATACAGCAAAAGAAAACTGTCAGCTGAATGCTCGTGTCTGTATACAATAACTTCGTACAGGCTTTATTTATAATTGAGCGTAACTAAACTACTGTTAAGTGTATAATACTTACGTACAATTTACTATACATTAAATTTACCTCTATAAAGCTATAAGTCAGGGCGACAGAGAGCGGCGTCGTACTAAACGATAACGTCAGTACATTCTCACATAAATACTTGTAGTATTACAAAAACCACTAATTGTTTAACAAATAGGAGGTCCGCTGAAGTAAAGCTAAGTCGTACGTAACCCTCGATGTCAGACGACAGTCCCGACGTCGCGCGGCCACCGAACTAGGACACGCTTCTTAGCAATTGACATCGTGTAGTGGAACGTAGTTATGAGTGCGCCGAGGGCGGCGAGGAGAAGATGTCTGCGGCGTGCCACGCCTCCGCCTCCGCGTCCGCGTCGTACTGCTGCAGGAAGGGGTTGGTGGAGGAGTTGTAGCGCGGCGCCAGGTTCAGCGTGACGGCCAGCCCCGCGCTCGTGCCGGGGATCGCGGCGCGCGGGGAGTCCCGCGGGGAGGCGCGGGGCGAGGCGCGCGGCGACGCCCGCGGGGACGCTTCCGGCTGCCGCAGGATGGACGACACGGAGCCGCCGTGCTTGATGGTGTCGGCCGGGCTGTGCGAGCCCGAGCTAGTGGTGGGCGAGCCGGGCGAGCACTCCGTCAGCGCTGCTCGGGAGCGAAGCGCCGCGGGTGAGCCGGTGCGCGACGCCGGCCCCGCCCCCGCCCCCGACCCCGCCGCCGACCCCGCTCCCGGCCCCGCCGGCGACTGCGGACGAAATTGGACGACCTTGGCTGATGAGAGAACCTGTAACAGTATTTGTAACGTCAACCTTCAGCCCTTAAACCTATAGTACAGAAAAAGCACAAGATTCACTTTTAAACTATCTTCTTCTGATTGACCAAGAACACAAAGAAAGACTCCTTTCATTTGATTGTATAATTAAATTTTTAGTATCCTACGGTTTAATAATTCTCTGGATAAAATAAAACCGGTAAAATCTGGTTGAAACAAGTGAACACAGAAGTGGCACAAACTACTCCTTCCACCAAATAACGGATTATGAATGTAAGAAGGTATGGTATACTGACACGTCCGGGCGGCGAGCGGTCGCGCGGAGCCGAGGGAGCTTGCTGCGGAGATGCTGCTGATGCTGCCACTGGAGGCCGATATGGACTGGCTGAGGGCGGAATTCGGCCTGTCACCGGTACAATCCTCTATTAGTTCACTCACACTAATCCCATGCTTCTTGAAGCATAGTTAACTTGACGATGGAAACAAATTACTATAACGCTATTTGGCTAAAAACGGCCTTAGCGATGTCAAACATATGCTTCAAGAAACTACAGTTATTAGAAACGAAGAGTTAACTTATTAATTGGTATGAAATAAGTATAAGTACAAACAATAACATATGCATATATCGCGTTCTAATCAAAACATTACTTAAACTTTAATGTTGTAATATTTTTGTACCCGTTTCTCCATGAACATACCTTAGTTAATTTTATGTGTATGAATAAAAATAAATTTTCAAATGTCAGCTTCCGGATTCAGATAAATCATAAATGGAACATGTTTAATATAACACACAAAAACATAAAGCAATGTTTCGAAATGCACCCGTGTTAGTTATACGTAGCTGCAAGACTACGTTGCTACGCTGGCGTAGACTACGAGCTACGCTCGTAGTCGGCGGGTAAGGTAGACCTGGGCCTCGAGTCTGCTATTTTTAACCGACTTCAAATAAAAAGAAGGAGGAGGTTCTCAATTCGTCTGTATGTATAATATTAATATACTAACACTCTTTAGTGTACTCTGACATCGTTCTGGTGCCAGCACGAAGTCAAATTTCGGCGATGCTTGAAATCAGTACAAATAGGTATTCTACAAAATTGTTGTACTTTACTGTCAGTTCGATGACGTTTAATTTGGTAGTCTGCTATTTTTTAACAAGTTTGAGAACCTGGTGGCCAGGCTAAAAGTAGGACCCTAGGGGGCATCATGATTTCAGAGAGTTTGTTACTCATTTTTTAATGAAACGCACAGACATTATAACTCATTACTATCCAAGCTCGGGCGGTAAGCACGAGCTTGTCTTTGATTATATTCGCGCCTATACACCAGGTGGACAATATTGAGTTTGTTACTAGTTAGATAATATGGATATTTGTATATTTATAGTAGCTATAGCTAAATAAATAAACAATTAGGAGCGTGTGAAGCATTCGTAAGGTAATAGCGACGTACGATAAACAAAAAAGCAAACTCTGGGCACATTGGCTAAGCAGAATTAATGATCAACAAAATAACTGAAAAGCTTTTAGTGACAAATTAATATTGCAACATTTTGATTAGGGCGCGATATACATTTTGTTACAGTTAGTTAATTGTTATATGTATATATAATAGATAGATACAATATTTATGTAAGGTTCTGACTATGTTTGACCATCCGATTGTAAGTCCAAATACTGGACCACTAGGCCACATAAGTTCGTTGCTCACGATCGATTTTGGTGTCTGTGTCTGAATCTACCAACATATGTATGTTTTTAAATAATAATGTAAGTATATCAGTCTCTAGCAAACATAGTACAGGGGATTTTAACCCTTAATTAATTTGCATGTAGAAAGAAAGAAAAAGTCTAAAATAAAAAATAATAAATACACTTCACGCCTTTAAACCCAAAGAGGGGTAGGCAAGCAAGTACCCACGGTTCACCAAGCGTATTTAACCCTACGTGACAGGGGGTGAGCCCATCGCCGTTATAGGGTTCACACACCTTGTGGTGTGCGGGTTTCATCACATGTTGTCCTTCACCGTACGAGCGTTGCGTTGCGTACATAGGCTCTGAAAAAGAGTCCCATTGGTACACGTCCAGTAGCCGGACTCGACCGGGACCTCC